>JBBPQP010000255.1:0-35131 GCA_038092555.1 Boletus subgraveolens | reverse complement strand
TAACCTTGATCTGACACCTAAAGTGTACACCTTATGGTTACTCTTGTGGTATTCATCATCTGTTCCCTGCAACACTCCCTTGCTTGATCTCTACCTCGCCCTCCCCTCCTTCCTCCTTCTTTGAAGGCTCAATGACACCTTAGAGTTTCTCTTTAAGGTCATCAAGAAAGAGCACCTCATTGCTCTCTTCCACCAATGGCCCACCGCCATTGGCTTGTCTCTAGGTTCTCCACCCCAGTCAGGAGAACTCACCTAGTTCAACGTCGACCCCGCTACCCTATGTCCTCCCCCCGGTCAAGGTCAACCGACCTTCTTTGCCTAGGACTCTTGGTCGTCGTCAGTCTCGGGGTACTACTTCTAGTATCCCTCGTTGCTCGTCGCCAGGCTCTCGTCAAGCCTGAAGGTATCCTACATCGTTAGGACTCAACAAGGGTTAGACTCAAGGCGGCTCTACACTTCATGTCTACTTGTATGCCTACCGGGTGGTAGTCGTAACACCTTGTGTCAACCACCTCCATGAGGCGCTATTCCACCTCATGCACGATGCCGCTGGACACTTTGGGGCGGACAAGATGTACGAATCCTTGCGGCACTCCTTCTACTGGCCCCACATGCGTCGCGACCTCATGGAAGCATACATCCCCAGTTGTGTTGACTGTATGCATAACAAGTCCCCCACTACTGTGCCATCTGGTCCCTTGCACCCATTACCAATCCCTGATTGCCGCGGCAATTCAGTTTCGATTGACTTTATTGGTCCTTTGTCTGAAGATTGCCGGTTCAATATGCTGGTCACCATGATGGACCGACTGGGTGCCGACGTGCATCTTGTACCCTGTCACGACTCCATCACTGCACCTGAATTTGCATCGCTATTTTTCGATCACTGGTACTGCGAGAATGGCCTGCCACGCAAAATCGTCTCCGACCAAGACAAACTTTTCGTTTCCAAATTCTGGTGGGCCTTACATAAATTGATGGGCATCAAGCTGAAACTTTCAAGCGCCTTCCACCCACAGACCGATGGTGCTAGCGAGCGCACAAACAAAACGGTTAACCAGTTGATTTGGTTCCTCGTTGACCGGCACCAAAAAGGTTGGGTGAAGGCCCTGCCTCATGTTTGTTTCCACATTATAAACACTGTCAACGCTAGCACCAGCTTCTCCCCCTTTCAGCTCCATATTGGATGTGCGCCCTGAGTGATCCCACCCATTGTTGATGAACCCACAACAGGGATGGATTTTGACGCAAGTGCCTTCCTGTCCCGTTTACAGCTTAATGTGTTCGAGGCTCAAGACAATCTCGCCCATGCAAAATCCATGCAAGCAGTTGTGGTGAATTGACAGTGTGGCCCTGACCCACGCTTTGAGGTGGACGATCATGTTATGGTCTCCACAAAGAATCGCCAATGGGAGTATCTCACTTCAGGTTCAAAATGTGTTGCTAATGTTAGTATATGTTGTATGGTCCATTCAAATCAATTGACTCCCCCCCATATACTGGCAGCCAGCTTACAAGATGGTGTGCCCTCAGTCCAGCATCTGCTGTTGTGCCACAGAAATGTTTCCAAGTATACAACTTCATTACCACAATGTACAAGCTCTTGCCCTTCAATATCTTATATATGTAGGTGTGAGGCAGGCATCAATTGAGCACATAGGAAATTGATGTGACAGTGTCATTGTTCCACCATCATCAACATCATCATCAGTAATACTTGCAAGATTTCACATCATCCATGTCTTTCAAGTTTACCAGCTGTAAGTTGCTGGCAAGATGATACTCCAGCAGTGCTAGAGGCTTACTCTCCCTGATGGCAGCTAATGATGTCCATACAAGTTAGCTGTGTGCCAATATATCATATACATACTTGCACTGACTTACTCAGATCCATGAATCACCAATCATACTCCATGTTCTACAAAAGTCTCTTCTAATGCTTTTATTGTCACCTCATGCTTCTGTTTGTTTAGAGCTTGTGTCAAGGTCGAGAGGTTCTTTTTTGCAATCAAGTATCTGTAGTAGATCTTGTGCATGCCAGTTTCGGGCCTCATGTAGTGAGTATTCTATATGTATATATATGTGTGTTCTCATTTGCACACCCTAACATGCCATACAGGTCAGTATCCAAGTCTAGGAGATTTGCACACCAGCCACCTGCAAGTGCTGTGATGTCTGCCATACCTGAATCACTCATGCTGTCAAGTTGGTATAGCATGAACTAGATGCATTCTAGCTCAAGTGTGTTTACAGATGAATCTTTTCATATGACCCAGCCTAAAACAACTCACTACCAATTGATGTGATTGAAAGGGTAGTATAGCAAGATAATCATATGTATAACCTAAGAGCTCAATATAGGATCAATCAGTAGGCTTGTACACAGACATTGTGTTTGGCTCCTTCCTTGTAGGAATATGGTCAAGTTGTTAGTGTATTAAAACAATCAGAGAAGTAATATTGGTTGATTTTTGTTATCACATGAAAAAACTGCATAAAATTGCACATGACAGTTCCAGATTTGATAATGATGGTGTAAATGAGGTGGGTGAAGTGTCAGACTCACCATCATCACCATGGGCACATTCTCCAACACAACACAGATCCATCTTTCTAACATTGCAAACAATGTAGCAGGTTACAACCAGTGGTGGGCTTGGCACAACTCTATTGGTACATGAAGCATAGATGATGTATTACTCATTTGTTAGAAACACAAGTGAGACCAAAGGGCCAGGATCCCTCCACAATCCCTTTCTAAGCTCACTTCAGGTGTCATTTACTTTCCATTTGATATTTACCTCCTTCATGATCTTTGAAGCTGCTGTCTGCTCTGCAGACAGCTCTTGGGAAAGGATGTCCTTCACCTTGAATGTGATACCTTGATCCACATCCCTGGAAGACAGAAGCCCTGGGTTTATGAAGATAATGGCAGTTATGATGATCATAGACCTCTTGTAAAATTGAGCTACATATGATGTTAGCTTTGAAGGCCCTGCATAATAAAATTTACCATCAGGTATACTTACTATGTGATACCACCAGTATACCAGGATATACTGCATTTGATATTTCCTATCACATCTCTTTTTCAATGTCCTTGGTCATAGTGTCTATGTTTATCCAGTCCTGGCAGAAGTCGAACATTAGGGCCATCTCTGTAAGTGCATTGTGTCATATGATAAGAAATGGAAATGCTTGCTGGACATGATGGTATGCATGGGTGTGTATACCATGTGGTTCATATCTGGTGGTTGAATCCTGTTTCTGTCCATCAAACAACTGTTATGTTGAAAGGAGCATTGATGTATATAACTTATACATAAAACCAGCCATTGTCACCATTGAGCACATCATGCCTTGTACCCTGGTATATTTCTTTTTCATCAGAATCTGACTCAATAGATTGCAGATCCAGAATTGATTCGTCATTGCTGATGACCCTGAATAATCTCTTCTCATCATTAGAGTTGAATGTTGCTGCATGCACACCATGGGATTGGTACACCGCAGTCTTTTTGTCATCCTTGGGTGCCTTGTTGCATTTTGCTGCTAAGTGCTGATCTGATCTGCAGGTCCAGCACAGCCATTTTGGTCTGTTGCTGCAGGGAGGGCAATTCCCCCAGCCTCATCCTCTGATTCTGGATGGTGACATTATGGCCATTGCTTCATTGCAATCCTTGGCTTCATTTCCTGTGGTACATTTTACTTTCTGTCTGTCCACTTCTTCACCGATCAACAAGATCAGGGTATTTGGTTTGATCATCTTGGTTGTTGCATACAGGTGGGCAGTGGTAAGCTGACTAGATGTGAAATTGGTGAGAGAGTTTGGGAGGAATTGGGTGGTTGTTGAACAATAATCTGATTCTTCAATGTTGATGCCTACTGACACTAATTCCTCACATTTTGTTCACAGCCCATCTAGGAAATATTGGACATTGCCACCCTTTGCAATCTTCAACTCCAGGAACTATGTATGCAGTTCAATTTGCATGTAAGCCCCTTTCTCAGTATATTTGTGTACAATCTCTTTCCACATTTTGTTGATGCTTGTCAACTTGTGGACCCTCAGCACAGTCAAGTCCGGGATGTGCTGAGTAAGTAAGTGTTTTGATATCCCTTTGTTTTTTCTCCACTTGTTGATCTCTTTGGCTTGTGCAGTTGACAAAGGCTGCTGGTGTGTTGGCTCAGGGGTCATCCCATCAAAATGCCCCCATATTTCCTTCACTTTGACAGTGATCTGGAAGTGGAGGGAGAATATGGCCCAGTTTGTGCCTTTGATGTCAAGCTTAGGCATGTTGTTGGGGAGTGTATCAGTGGTAACAGGGATGGTTGTTATCATTTCGGTGAGTATTGATCAAGCTTAGTTTGAAGCAGCAGGGCTCATAACCTGTAAGATTTCAAGTGATCACAAAGGGTGGAGCAAGACGGCTATGCAGATGATCTCAGTTGCGGTTGGGACAACAGACTGACTATGTATTTACCTACATACAGGGTAAGTAAAAGGGTATACATATACATAAGTATCAGTAGCTCACCTCAGTCGTGGTTGGAACAACAGACTGAGGGTGAGCACTGTTAAGCAGTGAACTAAATACTGTGTAGGTATAAGTACTGTAACTAAAGAGATAACTAGTGGAATAAAGGGTTGTTGAAGCTGTGTACAATACATATCATCATGTAGTGCTATGGGCTGGATGGGCTATGTATGTATCATATGTATGTAGGGAATGGAAAGCATGTTATGAGGAACATGGAATGTACATGTATGGAATCGGTGGCATGCTGTTACAGTTGTAATCTCTTATTCTTTATCTTTATCTTATTGGATCATGTGATAGTCACATGTGCTCATCAATATACATTTTCATTTTTACTTTCTCTAGAGCCTAATGGACTTTGCAACAATGGACACACATTGTTTCTTTTCACTCTTCCTGATTGGATCTAAGATATGGTTATATTATTTCTCACATTCATCTCCATCATGCTTCCAATACATTCTCACCATCAACTCATGTTATTAATCACCACTCTTCCATTCCAGCATGCCTATGCCTCACTTATTTAATTACCATTACCCTATGCCCTACATCATAGATGTAGTCACAACATGTACACACATACATATGAATATATAAATCCAGAGGACTACAGCTGGAATTTCCAGTCTAGTCTCTTTGGATATCTCATTCCAAGCAGGACTCAGGAGATTTTAGGGCTCACTTCTTTTTTCCACTTCCTTTTTAGTAGTTTGGTGTTGCTTGAAGCATTAGTGCTTTGAATCATTTCATGCACATGCTTGTGCATTCCAACATGGATATGATACAAGAGTGATGGAGGGCATAAGCAACTTAGGATCAGAAAGAGTGGATGTGTTGAGAAATATCTCCTTAGATGCATAGGTGGGTTCAATGCAACCTCCAGTCCATGCAGAGTTGTGGAGGTCACTACTTATTTTTTTTTGCCTCCAAGATGGAGACCTCTGGTTTAATTTCTGGAGTTGTTGTGGTGGTCACATGACCCTTGGCTGCCCTGGAAGTGGACTTTGGGCAATCCTTAGCCATGTGGCTGGTGAGACCACAAAACATGCATAACTTGTTGTCAAAGTGGCACTTGCATTCTTCTGAGGTAAACTTGCCATCCTTTCCTAATTTTGATGACAAGTCTGGCTTCAAAGATGTTGTGGTGCCTTTGCCTTTGAAGTCCTTAGACTCCTTTGAGTTTCTGGAGGGAACAAAGGGGCAAGAGGAGGTGGACAATGCAGTGGTGGACAATTTCTCTTTGGAAATGGAGGACTGATTGGATGGTTTTGTCTGGCAATTGATTTTGGACTTGTGCTCCCAGTAGCATGCATCAATCGCCTGAGTGAGATGGCAGAGTTCAGAGAGTGTGGGAGGCTTCCCAATATGAAAGATTTCATCCTTGATGTGGTCCAGCAGACCATTGTAGAAGTGGTGCCAGAGGGCATCTTTTCTGTAACCTTGGACTTGCAAAGCATCCTATTAAACTCAACCACATACTTATTGATGTGCTGGCTGTCCTTCATGGACAAGTAATTGAGCTGGTGCTCCACATCTCCAATGGGGTCATGTGGACCAAAGTCTGCCTGGAGTTCCAGGACAAACTCCTTGAAATTGTCCATCCAAAGAGGACACTGAGTCAGATCTTCCATCTGGAGGAGGTCTGGTTCAAACCACTCCAGAGCCATACCCTTTAGGTACAACTGCATGAAGGTGAC
Organism: Boletus subgraveolens; assembly: GCA_038092555.1. Lineage (NCBI taxonomy): Eukaryota > Fungi > Basidiomycota > Agaricomycetes > Boletales > Boletaceae > Boletus > Boletus subgraveolens. The sequence goes on along the minus strand of JBBPQP010000255.1, from coordinate 28,890 downwards.
TTTGGTGCAGTTGGTGCTAAATGCCTGAGGGCAGTCTTGGAAGTTTAACTTGCATTGTATCAAGAAAACTTGGAGTTTTCAGGAATCTGTTCTGTTAAACTAATCTGGTTCTCAGACTTTGGTACAAGAGGTAGAGTCAGAGGTGGGACAACCAGTGGAGTGAGTGAGGCCATTTATGGCATTTGCAAGAAGGGCAAGGGTGTTTTGCAGAATGCACTCATTATTGGAGTCATTGGTGGGGTTCTCATCATCTTTGGGGAAATCAGGATCATTGTCAGGATCATCTCTGGGGAAGTTGGGGGGACCTGGAGCATTATTGTCATTGTGGGTGTGGAAGGTGAATGCTCCACAGTTGGTATGCTGACTAGTGCAAGAAGAAGACTTGACTTTTTCTTCTTTGTTGACTTCCTCAATGCATGCTCCCAGAGTAGAAGATTCTGGGTGAGTGCATGCTTGCAAGATGGAACTGAGAGTGTGGCAGGTGGAGAAGCTTTGAAATTGGTCTATGAGTTTGGGGCCTCATTGACTGCTTCTGAAAAAGCTTAAGGGGTTATATCTGGGAGATGGGGAGTGATTTGTGCCTAAGACATGAGTGCAGGAGCTGGTGGTACACATAGCCATGGTTAGAGACATGTGCAAGTTGAGTTCAAATATACTGTTAGAATTGTGCTCCAAAGGCAATGCCGGAATGCCAGAGTTGACTGTGGGGCTGGGACTTGGCTTCACTGTCTGCGGTGCGTGTTACAACTGGAGTAACGATGGTACATGTTCATGAATGTGTTGTCTCATTCCTACCCTTGGACACCTCCAAATGGAGTTAAGGGTGAATGGCCTGACTAGAGTCAGCAGTACTGGGACTGGCCCAGAGTTGGTAGAGTAGAGGATGAGGCAGCAGTGAGGCGAGGCATGAGGGAGGGGAACTTGAGGAACGGGATGATTACATGAAGAAGTGTATATCAAGGTTAAAGAGAGAGATAGGTACAGGCAGTGCTCTAATATATATAGTATGTACTTTAGGGCAAGTATTGGAGCCCTAAAGATGAATAAGGGAATAGATGTGTTGTGTCACATAGTATATGAGATAAACAGGCAGGATAAATGGGGGAAATGTATAGCCCACGAGAGAAGGCTATGAGGAGGCAATGTTTATATGAGTCAGGAGATGTAAGCAAGAGTTATAAGGAGAAGAAAGGGGAAACCTGAGAGACAGTGTAGGAAGGGAAAGTCCAGGGGCAATGGTGGGGATACCTGAAGGCAGTGGAGTATAGCTTCATTCCTCAAAGAGGGATTTGTCTAATAAGTCAGCCTAGATGGAGGCAGGGATCTGGTAGTCCTGGAGGTCATGAAAGATTTCAGTGAATAGGGAAGAACCGGGGTGGTCGAGGTGGGATAGGGGGGTAACTGATGAAGGGATTGGAGTTGATAGATGATGAGGAGAAGATGGAGAAGGAAATTGGTTAGGGGTCTCCTTGATCATAACAGTGTGCCCTTGCACAAGCCCTGGTCAAAGGAATGTGTCTATGGTAAGAACACACCAGAGTTGGTATGTAAAGTGACAGAGTTGCATATAGTGCCAGAGTTAGACTTGACAGAATTTCAGAATATGACATAAACCACTGACAGTCTGATTGGGTCAAATGACTTCCTCTTGCAGAATTTGTGCACAATTCAAAAGTATTGACTACTACAAAGACTTCACCATTCCTTCTAAACTACAGACAAACCCTAAGGATAAATACTACTCAGATGTCCATAGCATGAAATGGAACAAAGAAGCATCTAGTTTCATTGAAGAAATGAAAAGAAGGAGCAAAAGAAGCTCTTCAACATGCAGCAAATGATATGAAAAAATTACATGATAGAGGAACCCAATTACCTCAAGAATATCAGAAAGGAGATCTGGTACTCCTCAAAGCAACCAATATTCAAACAGACCAACCATCAAGAAAACTTGATGATCAAAGATATGGTTCATTCAAAATAATTGAGAAAGTAGGAAAAGGAGCCTACAAACTCAAACTCAATACAAAATGAAGAGAAATCCACCCAGTATTCAACAAATGCCTCCTATACCCCTTCATACCAGGAGAATTCCCACTACAAAAGAAACCACCACCACCACCTCCAATTGTTCAACCACAAGAGATGAACAAGAAATAGATGAAATAGTCAATTCCAGAGAAAAGAATGGAAACATGGGGTATTTTGTACATTGGAAAGGCTTTCCACATGAAGAAAATAAATGGAAGAAAGTGCAAGAGCTTGAAAATGCTCAAAAGACTATTAAAAACTTCCATCAACATCATCTCACCATGCACCAACCAAAAAAATGCACACATGATTTGCAGACACCTGCCAATGCCCTACTTGTCTTGGGGTCCCCCTACCTACCCCCTCTCCTATGTTCCTTGATCACAAGTTCCTCTCCTTCCATGAACAACTTGATTCATTGTGAAATTGCTCACTTAACACTTCTACAACAGACACTTCATATTTAGAAGGTATCTTGATCAATAGGAACTTCAATTTTTAGAAGGAGAGTAATGTTATGTTTTTTCTTTATTTTACTTATTTTTTTCATAATCATTTTTACTTTTTCTTGATCATTTCTTCATCTTCTATCATATTCCTTTTATAGTAATACTTCCCAAACTTCCTAGAACAATACACAGCCACATAGTAGTATATAAGATCTCCATGTATCATTGAACAATCATAAAAATAGTATTGTCTTCACTGTTTATCATTCCCTCCAGAATTTCTTGAGGCCTATGCTCAGAGCCTGATAATCCACATGGATCACATGGATTACATAAGAATAGATTGTATTGATATGTTATGTGTGCAACTGTATTGAAGTTGATGTTATGGTTTTGGCACACCCCCGGTCTTTTTCCTTTGTCCCACAACCACGTGCCCATCTGTGACCACCCCTGTCACTGGACCACCCACCTAGGCACATTCTCACACTCGTTTACACTCGCATGACGAACCCTGCAACGGCCTAGCTGCGCCCCTCTGCACTGCCCTCCCTCAGTGCCCCTTGACACAACCGCCCTCCTGTGTCCTGATCCTGGATCTTCCCCGGATCTTCCCTGGAACATCCCTTCAGGAGTTCCCACCTGCTCCCTCCTTTAGGGCCGCCCCCATGCCCTTTGGATTTCCCCCTGCACTGCCCTACAGTGCCCTTCCCTGCACAGCCATCCTCCTGTGCTTCCCTCGGCGATCCCCATCTCAGTTGAGGCCAGATCTCTCCTCAACATCACCACCAACCTTGTGTTGCACTCCGAGCTCACTTCACTCATGTGGCCACTCATGTGCCATCATGACACATTGCGCCACGCTTATTCCCACGACACGTCCTTCTGCTTGTGAACTTCCCACGGCAGACCCCTCCTGCCTTGCTGGGCAATAACCTTGCCACACTGACTCCAGGTTTCCTTGTAAGGATACGGACTCTTACCATATTAGGTTAGACTGCGCATGGACCACCATTACCAGATTGGGATATACCTGCCCTAAAGCCCTTATGGCCAGGGTATATAAGTTTGAGCTCCTCTCGAACACCTCTTTCTCTCTAACCTTGATCTGACACCTAAAGTGTACACCTTATGGTTACTCTTGTGGTATTCATCATCTGTTCCCTGCAACACTCCCTTGCTTGATCTCTACCTCGCCCTCCCCTCCTTCCTCCTTCTTTGAAGGACTCTGCTGACAACACCTTAGAGCTTCTCTCTAAGGTCATCAAGAAGAGCACCTTGTTGCTCTCTTCCTCCAATGGCCCGCCGCTGTTGGCTTGTCTCTAGGTTCTCCACCCCAGTCAGGAGAACCCGCTTAGTTCGACATCAACCCCGCTATCCTACATCCTCCCCCCCGGTCAAGGTCAACCAACCTTCTTCACCTAGGACTCTCAGTTGTCGTCTATCTTGGGGTACTACTTCTAGTATCCCTTGTTGCTCATCGCCAGGCTCTCGTCAAGCCTGAAGGTATCCTACATCATTAGGACTCAACAAGAGTTAGGCTCAAGGTGGCTCTACGCTTTGTGTCTACTTGTATGCCTACCAGGTGGTAGTCATAACAGTTGATGTCAGATGGTCTGTGGCAATTATATAATCATTTAACTATATCTTACTCTAATTAAACATCTAACCATATCTAATCATGTGATTATCTGACTATCTGACTACATCTGATATCAACCATCTTACTCTAACCATCTGATCATCTGACTCTGAGCATCTAAACCATCTAACATTAACCATCTAACTCTGAGCATCTGAGCATCTGACCACATTTGACTATGTATATCTGAGCATCTAATCATCTATGGCAGCCCTAGATGGCAACTCATATATATAGATTAAGACCATACTCAGATGAGACAAACTGGATAATGGCCTTTTTGATCTTGTTGCAGAATGTATGGGTGTCACTGAAGAGCTACATATGGGGAGTAGTAACTAATGTTCAGATGCCAGAATGTTTTACTTACAAGCATGGCCATAGACCTTTGATGTTGATCATAAAAACCTGCATGACATTCAATTTATGGAGTAAAAATTAAATAGCCTGTACCTGTACCAACTTCAAGTTCCAACCCATTGTCCTCATACTCATGGATCATTTCCTCCAGGATCTTGGTGCCAATTCCATAAATTGCCATTTCATGACAAGGAAAGGGTTGCTCTGTTACAAAATATAGCTGTATACTTCCTTTCACCTCATTCAAGAGTTTACCCCAGAGTGGGGCATCTTTGAAATATGCTATGGTAGTAGGATGGGCAGAGATGTTGGCCTTTGCCATCTTGGAATACCTTGCCCCACAATGGGGCTTGTCTGTGGATATCAGCTTGTCAGGTAAGTTGTTGTCTTCACCAGGCAATGTTTCTTTCTTGCAGATTGTTGGATTGGACTGGCACTTCTTCTTGGGAGGATGTGTCTCACCATTGGAAACACTTGTGAGGTATGTCAGAGATAGAGAATGAGGGCAGTGATTTTGGAGATGATGGCATCAAACAACATTGTAATCAACATTCACTTTGAGATAAAATATATTAGTAAAGAGTGTTAATGCAAGGGCATTTGCATACCTGGCCATCTTCAAACAGCTGTGATCTGTTCCCTCTAGAAGCTTGATGCTTCAGATATCCTGTTTTGGATGCCCAGTGCTGAGACTGGTTGGTATTGGCAGATGGTGCAATGTCTTCAGCAATGCACTGGGATGGAACCTGAGGTGGGACAGGAGGTTGAGCTGTGCTGTTGGAAGGCACTGGATGCTGGAAAGAGATATACTGCTGAGAGAACACCAACTGAGAATGCTGCTGCATGGGCACTTTGTGACAAAAATCATTCTGTTGCTCAGTATGAGTATGTTGCTGAAAGTATTGTGGAGCTTGTTGTAGTGTACTTTGTGTCTTGTTTGAGTTGTCTGACATTACACTCAGTACAGATCATAAGATAAAGATGACACTCACCATCCTTGGAGTGATCTGAATCATTGTCATTGTTATGAGTACAACTGGGGATAGTTGTACAAGTAGACACAAAGTGTAAGCCGCCTTGAGCCTAACTCTTGTTGATCCTAACTTGTAAGATTCCTTCAGGCTTATTGGAGAGCCTGGTGATGAACAACGAGGGATGCTATAGAGAGAATTCCAAGACAGATGATGACTGAGAGTCCAAGATAGACAAGGTCCAATGACCTTGACCTAGGTGAGAGTCTTGGATAGCAAGGTCAATGACGAAGAGGCCTAGTTCTCAAGATGGGCATTGAGAACTTGTAGATGAGCCAATGTCCACATGACATTGTTGACGAGGACTAGAGGAGAGTCCTGTACACAGAGGTAATGACAAGGGGGTCATTGACCTAAAGACCTAGATAACCACTAGAGGTGGTCAGAGGGTCTGACGATGGTGGCAGAGTCCTTCAATGAAGAAGAGAGGAGGGGAGGGCAAGGTAGAGGTCAAACAAGGGGGGAAGTTGCAGGGAACGGATGATAAAAACCACAAGAGTAACCATAAGATGTACACTTTAGGTGTCAGATCAAGGTTAGAGAGAGGCATTGGAGAGGAGCTCCAACTTATATACCCTGACTGTAAGGGCTTTAGGGCAGGTATATCCTATCTGGGTAGGTGGTCTGTGTGCAATCTAACCTAAATATGGTAAAAGCCATATCTGTGAAAGGAAACCCAGCATCTGTATAGTAAGAATAAAGACAGGAATGGCAGGAGGGTGCTGCTGTGGGAAGGTCTTGAGCAAGGGATGCATTGTGGGAATCATCGTGGTGTGATACATAGTGATGCGCATGAGTGGTCACAAGGGTGAACTAAGGTGGAGTGCAACACAAGGTGGATGGCAATGTTGAGGTGAGATCTGGTCTCAATTGAGATGGTGATTGCCAGGAGAGCACAGAAGGATGGCTGTGTGAGGGGGCATGAGGGAGGGTAGTGCAGAGGGCTATCCAGGGATGCTCTGGAGGATGTAGCAGGGAGGCTATGCTGGGAACCAAGGATTGGAGGGGCACAGGAGGATAGCTGTGCAGAAGGACACTGATGGAGGCAGTGTGGTGGGAAGATCTGCAAGGGATATTCCAGGAAGGATCCAGGGAAGATCTAGGATTGGGAGACACAAGAGGGCAGCTGTGTTGAGAGACACTGGGAGAGAGCAGTGAGGGAAGGCAATGTTGGGCTGTTGACGCGTCACATCAAGCATAAATGAGCACTAGGATGTGCCAAGGGCAGGTGGTCCAGTGACAGGAGTGGTCACATAATGGGCATGGGGTCGTGGGGAGCGAAAAAGACCAGAAGTGCACCAAAACTGTAACAGTCATAGCCAAAGGCACCATGGGGGTAAATGTTACCTCATGAATTTAGAGAGGATTCATTATTGTATGTGTTAATGAACTCATCAAATTTATTACACACTGGCAAACCACCAGAAGCATCATCACTGCTATGAGCAGACTCAGATTTTCCCTTGGATTCATTCCCAGGTTCATCACTACTACACACATTCCCCATGTCCATGTCCACCTGAGCCTCAGCACCATTCCTAAAATCAGCACTCTCAACCTCTTTATCAGACATTTTTTCATTGTCCAAAGAAGCTTTGGGCACACCACTGCCATTCCTGCTAGCTCTTGCTTTAGCCCACTCCATGTCATGAGCATCACTGGGTAGAGTAAGGGTGCTACTCTCTTGCTCTGGTAATGGAGAGGAAATGGACCAGGCAGGTTGCTTCAATGGCCCAGCTCCCACTTTGTGACATTTAGTTATAGCTTGCAGAATGGGTGGATCCATTCTTGGAGATACTTGCTCTTGAACTGTTGAGGGCTGTTGCTGATGTGGGCAAGGGCTGGGCTATGTAGATCACTCAGTGGTAGTCTTGGTTGGTAGAATTCTACTATTAGTATGCTGCAGGGTTCATCATACTGTATCAGCATAGGTCCAAGACTATCAAATAAATTGTGAGCCATCATCTGGATGTTACATGTTGACTACTCATGTTTGTGCTGATACTGGGGGAGGTTCTGATGTCCCTGGTGTTTGACCCAATTCTGCTCATGCTTATCCAGAGTTTGCAAACCAATGAAGAATGGCTGCTTTGAAGCCTGAGGCTGGAAACTGAATATATTAGTTTCTCTTCCACATAGAGCAGGAATGGGATTGGGTGGCATATTAGCAGGTGCAGGGCCAGCATTCTTAACATCAGTTTTATTTGTGGTGTTCTGGAAATGGCAATATGAGTAGTTAGCAAGAAGAACAGTTGGAATTACTCACCCTGGTAGTGCACATGTCATCACAATGACCCTTCTGAGTGGCTCAAGGTGTTTCCTGGTCTGGTGAGGAGTTGGAGCCATTGGGTTGCATGGTGCATCATCTGGGATGGCAACACAGGGCTTGGGCACTTGTTGGGATTAATCAAGGGCATATCTGACCCTGCAAAGCTGTGAGGCAGTGCCACCTTGGCCAACCATCGCTCATCTGGACTATTGCAACCCAGGCATGACTTGCACTGAGTCCAGCTCCAAGTTGGATCAGAAACCTGTGTCACATTGGACTGCAACTTTCTTGCAATCTGCCATTGGGCAAACTTTGTGACAGAGGGCTGTGGAGTGTGATATGGGCAAGTAGTGGAAGTTGAACAAGTGATTGGTCAAGTTGCTGCAACAATTAAGTAAAATGCTGACCAGAAATGAGACAAACATACCATACCTAGCATGACTAGTTTGCTATGTACACCAGAGAACACAGATGGAGACACAAAAATATGTGTGATAGAATCTTAGCATGGTAGATTCAACATTGTATTGAGAGTTTGCTTTGAGTCAGCAGTACCACCACTTTGCCATATGCAAGCTTCTTGTAGCTTCTGAGTATTCAGATCCCCATTGGTAATTCTATAGATTGATTATCAGTAATGAAAATTTTCAGCTAGCTATGTGGGAGCCTGGGTCATAAATCATATCATACTACTAGCAGAAGGGAGAGACAGTGGCTGAGTGTCAGTTTTGAATGGGTATGGGAAGTAAAGATGGGCAATGTATGCTAGACTAAACAGCAAACTAGAAGTGGCATGGGCTAAAGTGAAGGTAGCAGAACACATGACCACCAACATATGTAGTACCATAACAAACACAAATGATAAGCTGTTGAATCTAACTAGGAAGGAATTGCACTGACTGCATTCAATCCTCCGATTCTTGTCTTCCAAGTTGGTACATTGCTTCTTGAGGGTATCTTTCATCTCCTTGTGTCACATGTAAAGCCTCTTTGAGTTGCTTCAGCTTTGACTTCTTCCAAGTCTGTTGAACATTTTGTTGGAAGGCTATCCTTGTTTCAGCCTCCAAAAGGAGAGCTTCACCTCACATAATGTAATAACAACCACACTAGCAGATTTGATGGCCATCATGAATCATAGGCAGGATATAGATAGGTCCTTAAATAATGGGTAGGTGACCTGGGGTAGGGGTGAGGGTGATGAGTATACAATGGAATCATCTTCAAGACAATTGTTCTGAGTGAATATCATGAGTTACAGTAGCATGAGCCTGAGGATTGAGTTACCACATGAAAGGCAAAAGCAAATGTTTTCATTTGGAATGAAGGACAGGAATATCTTGATTTTGGCAAGACCCAGTGATAATGAAGCCAACATGATCTTGGTGGTATAGTCTTTGATCCTGGGTGGGATGAGTGGGGATGCTGGTGGTGCTGGGGATGTCAATAGTGTATATGAGGGTGTCAACATGTTGGAAATAGTGGGGGGAGTGATATACACAACAGATGGATTTGGGGAAGGTGGGAGAATACTGGTTTGGGTGGCAGTACTGCCATACAACAGTGAAAGATTCATAGCTTGCAAGGACACAAGGGATTGATGGTGGGTGGTGGTGTTGATGTTACAATTTGTTGTTAATACATATTTCTTTTCCTTCCTTGATACTCTTTTCCCTAATATGCCTATCCCTGTTATCTAAAATAACTCCATTTGGACACTACAGTTATTCATTTATTCATTTTTCTTCTTTTGCTGACTTAATCCCCTTTTTTCTAAACCTTCTATTGTCTTCCATGATCAGTCAGCTCTCTGATTACTCAACCTTCTACCATGTTCTATAATATTCTATGTACACAAGTTTGTTCTTCATTTCCCAACTTCTTACTTCTACCCTAGTAGACAGCAGTGCTGATATCTCCTACATAGACTGGGACTTCATCAAGGAATACTGACTCCTCCTCATGAAACTGAAAGAATCTCTCTGAGCCAGAAATGCTGATTCTTTCCATAACAAGAACAGTGATATACAATACACTTGTGAACTCTGCACCTCCTTCAATGGAATTTTCCACCAAGTAACCTTCTATGTTATGGCCTGTGGCCAACAAAACCTCATCTTTGGACTCCCCTGGTTGAAAACCACCAACCCCATAATCAATTAGTCTACCCAGACCCTCCTCATTGAAGAATCCACTAACCAATCCTGAGACCTCTACCTATCCCATTCCTTTGACACCAAATGACATGACTCCATTTATTATAAAACCCCTTCTTGCCAACCCCATCACATTAAGGTCAACTCAGTTTCCAACTATCACCTTGAAGGATATTTCCAACAAGAAACCAAGAAACAGTTCATTAACCAGGCTATTGATAACAGAATCATCCAGTGAATTATTTCTTGTGAAAACTGTTTTGTCCTGAGAGGATCCCTCCTCATCACCAAACTAACCACTGCCACTGAGCTTGCCATGGAAGCTGAGAAAGCAAACTCAAAACCTATACTTCTCCCTGAATATTAATAATTCACTCCTGTCTTCTTGAAGGGAGCCACTGATCACATGCCCCCTTCTTGTCCCTACAATCATGAAATCAACCTCAATGAATCCTTTACCCTGAAAGTCAGCAAAGTTTATTTTCTCTCTCCTGGTGAACAAAAAGCCACAGAAGCTTTCCTTATCAAAAACCTTGCATCTGGAAAGATTCACTCCTCCAATTCTTTACAAGCTGCCTCTTTCTTTGTGAAAAAGAAGAATGGTGACCTCTGCCCCTGTCAGGACTACAGATACCTGAATGAACATATGTACTGTTTGCAATGCCTACTCCCCTGCCTCTCATCTCCAATCTCATGGACAAACTACAAGATGCCAAAGTCTAACAAATTTGATGTCTGATGAGGATACAACAACAATGTCTGGATTAAGAATGGACACCAATAGAAAGCAGCCTTTGTCACCCACAAAGGCCTCTATGAACCACATGTCATGTTCTTTGGCCTCACCAACTCCCCAACAACCTTCCAATGGTTCATGAATGACTTCTTCTGTGACATGATCACAAAAGGATGGCTAGTCATCTACATGGATGACCTCCTTATCTTCTTCCCTGATCCAAAAACCCATGAGGAATGAACAAAATGTGTTCTTGAATGAATAATGGAACTTCACCTCCATCTCAAATTGGAAAAATGCACCTTTTCCACCAACAAAGTGGAGTACCATGGAATGATTGTCAAACAAGGCAAACTTGCCATGGACCCTGTAAAACTTGATGGTATTGCCAAATGGCCCACTCCTGCCAAGGTAAAAGATGTGTGCTCCCTTCTTGAATTCACCAACTTCTATCAATGTATCATTCCCAATTACTCCAACATCACCCACCCACTCATTGATCTAATCAAGAAGAATCTCCCTTGGAACTGGTCTCTCTCTTCCCAAAAAGCTTTTGATGACCTGAAAGCCCTCTTCCTCTCCAAACCTGTCCTTCACCTCCCAAATCTCTCTATCTCTTTTGCCATTGCCACTGATGCTTCCAAATTTGCCTCTGGAGTGATCTCCCTCCAGACCAATAAAAATGGTAATGCCAGTGGCACCCATGTTCTTATCTTTCCCAATTGTTCTCCCCTGCTGAATGAAACTACAATATCTATGACAGAGAACTCCTAGCTGTCATTTGTGCCCTCAGATCCTGGTGACATTATCTTCATGGATCTTCTTTCCCCATCCAAGTCTTCACTGATTACAAAAACCTCATTTATTTCCATAAACCCCAAAACCTTAACAGATGACAAGCCTGATGGCTCCTTGATCTCACCAACTTTGATTTTAAGATGATCCATGTCCCTGAGTGTCTCCTTGTGGGACCCAATGCTCTCTCTTGATATCCTGATCTCTTATCCCCCAATTCCCCAGAAAACAAAGGAGTTACTCTCCTTTCCCCCTCTCTCTTTATCAATCTCATTGACTCCACCCTCCACAACTGTGTTGCTCAGTCATTGACTACTGACTCCCTTGTTCTACAAGCCCTTCAATCTATAGACAGAGATATTCCTCCTACATTCTGCTCTTAACTCTCTGACTGGCAACATCTTGATGGTGTCCTTACTTACCAAGAATGAATCTATATTCCAGCAGACAATTCCCTCCAACACTTCATCCTTGAATGATGTCATGATCACAAAATAGCTGGCCATCCTGGTTACCAGAAAACTCACCAACTTGTTGCCACAGAATACTGATGGCCTGGCCTTACCTCTTATGTCCAAAAGTATATTGAAGGATGTGCCACCTGTCAACAAAACAAGGCCAATACCTATCCCACTGTTTCCCCTATCAAATCCACCTGCATTGAACCCTTCCAACAAATCTCCTGCAACTTAATCACTGGACTTCCTTTCTCTGGAGGCTTCAATACTCTTTTGGTCATGTCAACCATGGGCTTACTAAGGGGGTAATTCTCTTCCCTACCAAGAACATGATCACTGCAGAAGGGATTGCCAACCTCTTTTTCCACAATGTCTACTTCTGTTTCAGACTTTTCAACAAAGTAATCTCCAATCAAGGACCCCAATTTGCATCTTCCTTTGCAAAGGAACTCAGAAAACTCCTAAATTATGATCTCTCTCTCTCCACTGCTTACCACCCTCAATCTGATGGAGAAACTGAATGAGTTATCCAGGAGATTGAGACCTATCTTCAGATCTTTTGTGAAAATCACCCTTTCTTCTGGTCTGACTCCATCTCCCATACTGAATTCAAGCATAATTACTGCCCCTACTCTGTCACCAACCAATCTCTGTTCTATCTCATGATGGAATATAAACCCCACACTCTTCTTTCAGTGATCCTCAAATCCCCCCTTCTTGCTGTTGAATCTAGGATTCAACAACTAACCACTGCTTGAGATGAAGCCCTAGCCTCCCATGAACTCACTCACCAAGTAATGGCATTCCACACCTGATGCCATTTCTCTCATTCAAGAAAGAAGACAAAGTCTGGCTCAAGGCCAGGAACCTGAAAAGATCTATCATTAATCCAAAATTCACCCCTAAAAGAGAAGGACCCTTCACCATCATGAAAGTCTTATCTTCCATCACCTATGAACTTCAACTTCCTAAAATGTGGAGAATCCACCCTGTCTTCCACACTTCTCTCTTATCTCCCTATCAAGAAAACTCCATACATTGACCTAATTTTCCTGCTCCACCACCTGACCTTATCAGTGGAGAAGAAGAATACAAAATTGACCACATCCTATGTCATCAAGGAACCCCTTCCTTCCACTTCTTTTTGATCCAATGGAAGGGATACTCCACTGAAGAAGACTCCTGGATACCTGAGCAGGACCTAAAACATGCAAAGTCCGCTCTCCTGGATTATAAAAACCATCATTCTACTGCCTTTCCCCCTTTTTCACTGCCACGATAAACTCCCAAACAAACTCACTATGCCCTGCACTGACCACCCCTCTGTTTCTCCTCCTTCTGTTTCCATCCATTGTCATCAATGACATTTCCTGTCTGATTATCCCCATCTCCAACCCTACCCCCACATCACCCACCATATGACCTCCTGCCATGGAATGACAATCTTTCTCTTTCAAAGAACCAATCCACCCCATTCCCATTCTATCTGTAAACATCTCCATGGTGGCCCACAGAATGAGAAATGAACTTCCTGATGCTGATGTAGTCAAGCATATCTCCTCCTATGTCATAGATTCCAGACTTGCCCTACCCATTTCCTCCCACCTCAATCTTGCCTCCCCCTTTTATGCCCTTTACCAAGCCTTTCTTCAGAATGAGAGACTTTGCCTGTTCCATGTCAGACCCACCTCCACTGCAGAACTCACCCTACATGCCACCCTCCTCTCCAATATCTACCAACAACTTTGAGGTTCCCTGATCATTGTCATGCACCAACTAGGAATGGACAGGTTTCTTGTCAACCTAGACAGATACTGTGAGGAACAGGTCACTGCCAGGAGGGAAATGAGACAAGCTGCCAACCTCATCCACACCCTCTCCACTTTCTCTTTTCCCCTTCTTCCTGAAGAAGAAATTCTAGAACAAGCTAAAACCTATTGGACTGGAGCTGATAGGACCATCATCCTCCTACCCAACCACCACTGCTACAACAAGACTTGTCACCAATGTCACAAGCTTGGACATTATTGGATCAGCTGTGACTCTTACCAATATCCCATCTGCCTTGTTTGGGGGCCAGGCTGTGTTCAAGTTTACTGTCCTCCATGATGAATCCTTAGATCCCCTTCTACTTCCCCATCTTCTAGGAGATTACACTCTTCTCATGGATCCCACCATTTGTTCTCCTTTTGAGGATCCATCTGCCCCATCCCTCAACCTTGGATGAGAACTACTCAACCTCATTGCCCTTCATCTCCTTCTTATCCTCACTTCCCTATTGACTATGGAGATGACTGCTATGATAAGGAAGCTTGGGGGAACATCACTGGTTGTCCTGAATCTTTCTCTTGTGATCTATTTTGAAGTCCTTCATTGATGACTTAGAATCTACTAAGGAGGTAATATTATGATTTGTTGTTGAGATATATTTCTTTTCCTTCCTTGATACTCTTTTTCCTGTATGCCTATCCTTGTTATCTATGAATAACTCCATTTGGACACTGCAGTTATTCATTTATTCTTCTTTCTTCTTTTGCTGACTTAATCCCCTCTTTCCTAAACCTTCTATTGTCTTCCATCATCAGTCAGCTCTCTGATCACTCAATCTTCTACCATGTTCTATGATGTTCTATATACACAAGTTTGTTCTTCATTTCCCAACTTCTTATTTAAAACCTTTGTAGTTCTATCTTTGTCCTTAAATTAAACCTACTTGATATAACCCACTTCTTGTTTCCTTGAATCTCAGATCTCTAAGTCATTGTTGTACTTCTGAGTCAATGCTCTTCATTTTACCTTTGTTGTTTTTGAAGACCAATGAGACTGTTCTCTCAAAAGACTGAGTCTACTTCTATTCCTACCTGGGCTAGTTATAACAGTATGAATGTAGATATATATTAATCTATTCACTCAGCAACACTGTTCAACATACAGAAATCTTTTCAGTGACTAGTACAATGAGTGCATTAATACCTTCATTGATGGGTCATAACATTTTACAATCTGTGGTGGTGGGCTAACACTTTGCTGAGTTGTAGGTTAGAAATTCCTATCATCAATGTGTGACCACCATTCCATCCATGTCATACTAATACCTATAACTAATATTGCCATACATCTGGTTATGTTTGTTCAAGCATGCTTCAATTCCTGTCATGCTCTAGTAAGTAATCATAGTAAAGATATATAAATGTGGTTTCATCTTCTTTTCTTTTCTTACCTACCTGTGTTTCTATTCAGTTTTTCTTGTTTTTGCTGATGGCTCACTGCAGAGAATATCTCAGTCATGATTCAGACAAGAAGCTTTTTTCCAGTGAACAAAAGCATTTATAATTGAATATCCTTCAAGTGGGCCCTCAAAAACTCCTGTACATTGCCTCTGGCTCTCTGATCATATTAGGCTACTTATCATATAGAAGTATGCTAGATCTCTTGATGCACCATGGCTGCCATTTTGGTCAGGTCATGCATGCCTTCTGCAATATGCAAACATTGCTAACTAATGGTATTACACTAATGGATGAATTGGAGAAGAGAATAGAGGAGACTTGGACTCTATAGTAAGTTCTTAAAACAATTGCCTTTCAATGGTATGATAGTAACATTCATCTAGCAAAAGAAAAGAATACTGGGTTACAACTGAGTAACAATGGTACACATCTGTAACATGTCTCTTGTTCCTATTCTGGGTCAACTCTGAAGAGTTTAGACTTGAATGGCTTAGCTGAAGCTAACAGAGGCAAGGGCTGGCCTTGTGTGGGGTAATGAGGGGAGGGAGAGATAGAAGGGAGGTGAGGCTCAAGAAAGGGGATCTTGAGGAATGAGATGACAACACAGAATTGTGTATATCAAGGTTAGAGAGAAAGAGAGGTACAAGCAGCAACCTAATATATATAGTAGAGACTTTAGGGCCAGAGATGGAGTCCTAAATTCTAAATAGGAAAGAGGCATGTCATGTTGTGTGGCACATGATAAGTAAATATATGAGTAAAAGGGAATACATATCACCTGCAAGAGAAGGCAATAGAGGAGGCAGTGTCTGTTGTGGAGGTAATAGTAATGAATCAGAATGAGTCAGAGATAAATGGAAATGGAAAATGGAGACACCTGAAGGTGATGAGATGCAGCCTCATCATCCCTCAAAGAGGGTCTCATCTAAGAGCTTGGCCCAGGTGGTGCCAGAGATCTCTAAGTCTTGGAGGCTAGTAAAGATCTCATTGAAGAGAGAGGATCCAGGATGATCCAGGTGGATAGATGGCAAAGGAAATGACATAGAAAGAGGAGATTGGTGATGATGAGGAGAAGGAGGAGGAGAAAATGATAGGGGTTCCTCCTTAATCATGACACTCTGTGTTTTGTGAATTATTGAAGATGGAACCTCAACTTGGAAAGTATCTCATGACCTTCTCTAAGAAAAATGTGGTGTCTATTGCAGATCTGGTAAATATGACCATACTTGCCAATACCATAATCATCTGACTACTTTGATAGATCCAAAAAGGTGCCAACTCTGCTAGGGCTGACAACAAAGGAGATGAAGGCAGCTATAATCAATTGGATTATATCCAAAGATCAACTGCTGACCCCTCACATTCTGCACAATATCATGACTGGTGAAGGATTTCATTATAAATGTACTTACTGCTCTGTTCTGCAGGTTATAAGTGGGCAAATGTAAAGTATATTATTAGATTTTCATACTAACCAGCTGCAGGGATTATTTAATTACAGTATGAAGGCAAAGCTATGTAGTGGTTAATTATGTAAGGTTGCAAGTGACCAATGGCCCATATTTCTCCATGATGAGCTACACATATGTCATGGAAGATCCATGATATAGTGTAGAGAATTGACATTCCCTAGATATGCAAACTTCTGTTTCACACTGACATCCCTTTGTTCATATCTATCTACATACTATCCCTCTTTTGTCCTATCATATTCTATACCTTTCTGACCCTATATCTGATCTGTCTAATCTTTAATGCATTCTGGTTGATGCTTGGAATGTCTGCACCTTTGGGTTCCCATCCTATTCTAATTGGACACATTGTTTATGTTTAGGGAAGCTTTCTTTTGGTTTGTCAGACATTCTACTTCATTCCTTAGCTTTCTTACTTCATATTTACATCATTCCTTACTTGCTTTACACCATCTTCTAACTCTTGTTGTTATGCTATATTTGTGCTATACAGTCCTGGATATGTCCAGACTATAAAGTCTTGTACTTAGCAGTCTTTTGGATCCCCATCTATTGTTATAGACCACCTGCAACAAGTTCTAAAGCCAATCAATGTCTTTCTGCTTATGAATACTGTTAGATGAGTGAATTGTGCACCTTGTGAAAATTCTACCATACTTAGTATTCCAGCCACATTGTGGCATATTATTTGCTTTTGTTTTGCTGTTAGCTTTATCCCTGGAGTGCCATAGTGACTGCTTTCCTTAGCTTCTCACTGTGGACTCCAGATATATATAGTTTCCACTCCAATACAACTTAGCTTCTCATTGTGGACTCCAGCTGTGTGGTTCCAGCTGTTCTAACAAATACTGCTGCCTTTGTAATGATTGCTCTAAAAACAACCACTAGCTGGATGACTCTTGCAATGTACACCACTACTGGCAATGAAAGAAGATAGAGGAGGTAATAGTTGAGATCCTCAATCAAAAGTTGCAGTCCTGAACCATAGACACCAGGTGCACACAAATGACAAGTGGATTAGACTGAGTAGCTACAATACAAGAGACCAGTATATATGTGTGTAATAAGTGTGCACAGACCAAGTGTTGTGATAGGTAATTACTAAAGGTGGTCAAATGAAAATACATGGTTGTGAGAAAAGGAAGTTGATAATGGGAAAAACAAGTATGATAGCATGAGAGAAGAGCAGAAATTAATAACATGTGTCATGATGTCATTGTTGGTCAGGTGACCTTTCCCACAGTCATGTGCAATGCATCAAATAATATGAAGTAAAGTGATGAGAAATGTTTAAGTCCAAAAGTTTGAAAATATTACATATTATAATACCCTTATCATTTCTTTCATTTTGCATTCTGCATTTTTGTCAATCCACCCATTTCACACATTATTTTTATTGGGAAACAGACTGGACTCTCCATTTCTGGAATAGAAAGCCTCTGAAATTCCTTTCTTGACCTACTAATATTCCACTCTGGATCTCTGTAAGATGAACCTATCATCCCCTTCTTTCATATTTGCTACTAATTGGACAGGACTTGAAGTTTTGGATCATTTAGCTGTTTTACAATGGTCTCTTGTACAGTGGCCTCCTATTTTCTATGGATTCCTTGTCTAGCTTTATTCAACAACTCATCCAAAGTACATGCAGGCTTACAAGTACATATTCACATTCACAAGTTTCATCACTCAAAAGCTGAAGGCAACTTGTCCAGTAATGCTCATATTCACAGTATGCAATTCATCACCTGTTATAATCACAACTGGTGATCATGACAGTGGTACAGTAGAAGTACTAGTTCCACTATAAGAACTGTCCTTGAGGAGACAGAGGGGAAAAGGGTGAAGATGAAGGACAAGCAGAAGGAGATTGCAAGGAACTGATAATTACACAGTCACAAGCATGCACCGTAAGGCATATACTTAGTTGTATAGATTAAGGTTAGAGTTACATATGAATGGATGGAGCTCTAACTTTTATATTCAGCCATAAGGGCTTTAAAGCAAATAGGCAATATTCAAGTATAGTACAGTAAGTGGTACAACCAGATTAGAAAGGGCAGTACCAGTCTGGTAAGAATAAAGACAGGAAAGAAAGGAGAGTATGTCCATGAAAAGGTACAAGATATGAGGACATGTTGTGGGAAAGTACATGGCATATCATGATTTGATGGCACATGATTGATTACATGACCAAGGCAATGTCTATTGGATGAAGGCAGAGGAAGGAAAATAAAAATAAAAATAAGAAAAAAAAGGGGCACTGGTGATGGGCAGCTATATAAGTACACAATCAAGGCTTGCATGCAACATGACATGTCAAGCATAGCAAACAAGCACAAGAGTGCACAAAGTCCAGTAACAGAAAGGTGATTTGAGAATTATAGGGTTGTGAAAAGAGAAAAAACTGGAAATGACACTAAAACTGTAATACTACCAAGGCATTGGTCATATATATCAATATTCAGGTAGGTTATACTTATGTTATTTGAGATGAACTATCTTATTGGTTGCTTATTTGATTCCTACAGGTCTGCTTTGTGCTAACATCCATGCAAGTGTTTTTGTAAACTGACCTTGCAACAGATTCAGCATAGTTCTATAACAGCATTCTTGAGCTTCTCAAGGATCTGGGTGACAAAGATGAGGTTGACCAGTTGATGAAGTGGGTGGGTGGTCATTACTTGTTAATGGAATTGGGGCTAATAAGCTAACAGACAGATATTTACTTTGTATAGCAAGAATGAATGAGCTCCTTCAAAGGACAGTACATTGGCAAGGATTCACCAGAAATGAGCAGAATACAAGGCAAGCACTGCCACTGCCATTGGTTAACATATTGTTATCTTTTCTATCATGCAAGCTGCTTTTCATTCTCTCATAGTATTATGTAACATACCATATCCATTATAGTATGGTATTCATGATATATAGAATAAATGCATTTGATTCTTGTTATGTTTTTATGTGTTGTGATCTCTATGTAATATATGAATTATCAGAAATTCTGGTACCAAGGGTAAAATCTTTCTTATAGATAAAATAGTGAACTGATGGTGTTGATGATATGGTCAGGAATTCTGATATCAAGAATAGAATAACCCTCACAGATAAAAGAGTTCATAAATAAACTAATGGTATTATGATTGAGGAGATCCCATATCAATTTCCTTCTTCTTCTCCTCCTCATTGCCTCCCAACTCCTATCCCTTCATCACTCACACCCCTCTCCCATCTTGACCACCCCAGATCTTCCATCTTTACCAAGATCTTTGCTGATCTCCACAACTACCAGATCCCTGCCTCCACCTGGGCCAACCTTCTAGACAAGTTCCTCTTTGAGGGATAGCCCTCCACACCACCACCAGGCACTACCTCTCTCACTGCCTTTGGAACTCTCTGTTTCTTTCCTTCCATGACTTTTCCTTACTTTTCCTGACTCGCATAGATACTGCCCTCCTACATAGCCTTTTCTCACAGGTTATGTGTTTCCTTTTCCTTCCACTACAATTACCTCACATGCTATGTGATGCAATGTGCTATTACCTTATTTATTTTTAGGGCTCTGACTCTGGCCCTAAAATACCATACTATATATATCAGAGCACTGCCTGTACCATTCTTCTTCTTTAACCTTAATATACACTTATTCGTGTTGTCAACTCATTCCTCGAGATCCCCCCCCTCATGCCTTCACTCTTCACTGCCTCATTCTCTCCTCTACCAACTCTGGGCCAGTACTGTTGACTTTGGTCAAGCCATTCACTCTTAACTCCTCTTAGGAGTCATACAGAGTAGGAACAAGATGACATGTTCACAAATGTGTACCATTGTTATGTTGGTTGTAACAAATGGTACTATTGATAAGGTTAGGAATTCTTGTATTTGTAATAAACCTGAAAGTCTGATCTCAGAGATAACCTGTGTCTGGATAAATAGGAAATGGTAAAATCTGCCTTGCAGATGCTTGATGGTAAAATTAGAAGATCTGATACCAATAATAATATTTAAAAGTGAGATGAATTTTGATCTGTGCTATCAATGCTCCCAGCAAATATATAGCATGATCAATGTATATGTCATTATGGTATATCTTATATGGCTTTACAATATAGATAAAACTATTTATAACATTATCATTTTATAAAAATTTCCCTAATAAAGTACATACATATCAAAGTATTTGTGCAAGCAACTAGTGCTAAGTGAAAGTGAAAGTGCATGACCTAATTATGTGATCTGATAAGATGAGATACAAGAAAAGTATCCATAACACTATAACCCTAACCACTTTTGATGGTATATGTTACAACTAGCCTGGGTGGGGATAGTAGTAAACTCGGTCTTTCAGAGGTTTTGACTATGAACGGGGAAGTCATAGGACTTCTACGACGACTAGGGAGAACAATCCTGTGGGACTTCCACAAGGACGGGGAGGTCATAGGACTTCTATGACAATGAAAGGTAAACAAGGAGCGTTGACTCAAAAGTACAATGACAACTTAGAGAACAGAGGTTTCAAGGACGAAGATGTGGTTATTCCAAGTAGGTCTAACTTAGGGATAGAAGTAGAACTACGAGGGTTTAAATATGAATTGAGAATGAAAGAACAAATAGAGGAAAACAGAACTTCATAGAAAGCAGAAGAATGATTGGTAAGAAGATGCTGACTGATGATGGAATATCATGGAAGGGGATGGAAAGAGTAGATTAGGTCAGCAAAGAAAAGAAAAATAACTAGGCAGTGATAGTGTTCAAACGAGGCTGCCTGTAGATGACGAGAGAGAGGCATAGGTAGTCAAGGATATGAAAGAAAAGAGTAGACAAAATGACAACTTGTAACAGTATACACGTATAAGCACAACAATTAATGCTAATGCTCAATATACTCAAGAGTAGTATGTAGACCAGAGTGTGGGTCTTACTGACCACAAAAAGGGAGCTTGTGGCAACTAGAAACTATCACAAGTGAAAACAAGTAGGTTGCTATATCTAAGCTGTATATGACTAATTAGAAGAAACTGAAGGGACACTATTTATGTACTGGATTTATATAGCTATCCAATGAGTGCACAGACCATGCTGTGTAGCTCTGGACCTAAGGTGACTAATCCCATAGGTAGCAATAGCAAACCTATAAGTAGCTCAATTCCAAATGCAGCAATAGCATGCCTGCAGATATTAACCTGTCTGGGTTCTATTATAGATTAGGTCTGAGAAGCTATATACTGGAATGGTGGGGAAACTGTTATGGTTCTGGAGGACCCTTTATTTTTTTCTCCTTCTCCTACTCATCAAACTTTTCTTTTTACTTCCCCTTTACCATTTTTTTCACCTGATCATCCCAATTAAGACCTCTTTACTAAGACCTTTGCAGATCTCTGCAACCTTGACATCCTGGGCAGTGCCTGGACTGAGCTCCTAAACAAGACCCTCTTTGATGACCAGGCTATGCCTATATCACCTCACCCAGTCTGATCCTTTTTATTTCCTTTCTATTTCCTTTCACTTTCTGTGGACACTATCTCCCTCATTACATTTTCTTTATATGTGATACCATTTCCTCATTTACTCATTGTTTACTCATATGTAACACATGATATGATGCACTCTTGCTATATTTATCTTTAGGAGTCTGCTATTTATCCTAAAGTACTGTACTATACATATTTATACATTGCTTGTACCACTTTTCTTCCTTGACCTTGATATATGCTATTTGGTGTTGTGATACTGGTTCCCTGAGACCACCCCTCCTCTCTTGCTTCCTCTATAACTGCCCTCTACTCCTTTCACTTTTTCAAGGCCAACTCTTGGATTGAACTAGCCAGTTGCTAGCCATCCCAAACTTAACTCATCAATGAGTCAATCTAGTTGTGGGAATTGTAACAAACCAATGTATTCCATTGTTGATAACAAGGCTATGGCAAGGCTATTGTAAGAAGATAGAATTAAAAATAAAAATTGAGTCAAAAGGACACATTGTTACCATCATGACAAAACAAGTCATCTATCTACTTGTTACAGTCACAAGAGTAATACAGGTAACAAGTTATGCAAGTTTGCATAAGAAAGTACATAAGCAAAATGAGAAAGAACAGCAAAGAATAACTATAAAATTTAACCATTTAACTATCTAACCAGCTAACTAACTGACTATTTGAACTAATTTTGTAACTTTTCTGATACTAGCATTTGAACCCTTAACCATTTAACCATTTACTATCTGATGTCTTCTAACCATTTGAGTAAGTACCCTAAATAAACCCTAATTGACTAACTGACTACATATCTAACCATCTAATTACATCTAACCATTTGATCATCTGTCTAAACTATGTGACTATGTGACAATCCAACCAACTCTTATTTGACTATTTGACTGAAACCCTATCTGACAATTCAATTCAACTATCTAAATACCTGACTATATTAACTATGTGATCATGTGACCTAACTATTTGACAATTTGATCAGTTAACTATCTGATAATTTGAGCATCTGAGCTAATTATATGATCATTTGACCAGCTACATCTGCCTATCTAATATTTGACCTTTAATTTACCCATCTGATCATGTGATTATATTTGATCATCTGACTATCTCTAATTATTTGATTGGATTACATATATGACCATTTGACCAGCTGACTAAGTGACTATTTGACTACAAATATTATACATAGACATGGTTTCTTTTATAAAAAGGCATGACAGGCATAAGTTTAATGTATGTACAGTGACTTACAATATTGTCCCAATGTTTTGCACTTTTTGATTGGTTATGAAATAGCACTTAAATATCAACAAATATAAACAAGGTGTTGGTGTATAAATAGAAGCAGTAACTCAGGGCTAAGTACTGATAAAAGGATTATGTAATTTATATTGGTAACCATGGAGATATATGCAATTCAAAATTAACACTCATTGGAACAATTATGTGAGTATATTTTAGAAATATCAGAATCTGATGCTCCACTGTTTCTATAGCAACCAACTATCAACAGATTGTTGCTATGGTGATGCTATCTATCATGGGACCTATAGTCAAGCTATTTAACCAAGATGAATATTCTCAGAACTTCACAATTCTCCTGTGCATCCCATGTCCTCTGCTCAGAAGGAAAATATCCTTTCTCTTGCCTCCAATAGTCTTTCTATTTGCAAAATTGCCTCTAGAGCTGGTGTTGGCAGATCTACTGCATCCAGAGTACTCCAGGACATACTTCCTAATGGATTGGTTCCTTTTTTTGGACATCCTTCAAAGCTTTCTACTCACTCTCAACAGTCTATTCTTACTCAAATTACTACTGGCAAGGCTTCTAATGCTGTTCAAGCCACCAAACACATTAACACCATCATCTCCAACCCAGTCTTCTCAGAAACAGTCAGAACAGTCCTTAGGAAGAATTCATTCAAGGCTGTGGTAAAAAAGAAAGAAAAAGCCATTGTTTGGTGCAATACATAGGAAAAAGCACTTGAACTTTGCTTTGAAGTACAAGGAGTGGACTGTGGAGGACTGGAAGAGGGTAATCTGGTCAGATGAGACTAAAATTAACAGAATTGCATCAGATGGAAGGCAGTGGGTGTGGAAAAAGGCTGGAGAGGGGTTTGTTGTGAGTTGCTATGAATAACAACCACTAGCTGGACTTCGACACAGTGAACACTATATGCTGGCAGGGACAAGATGGAAAGAATAATAGCCTTGGTCCTTAATCAATACTTCTGATCCTGAACTGTAGATGCCAGGTGGACAGAAATGACAAGTAGATTAGACTGAGGTTCTATAGTATAATGTACAGGTATATATATTGGTAATGAATGTGCATGGACCAAGTGCTGTAATAGGTAATTACTAAAGATGGTCAAATGAAAGTATACTGTTGTGAGAAATAGAAGTTTGATGATGGAAAAAAGAAGAATAACATTGTAAGAGAAGAGTGGAAATTAAGTACATGTGTCATGGCATCGTCATTGATCAGGTGACCTTTCCAATGGTCACATGCAATGTGTCAAATAATATGAAGTAGAATGTTGTACAAGTGTAGGTGAGATAAAAGTTTGAAAATATTACATATCATAACAGGGTTGATTGAAAGGGAGGTCCAGAACACAGTCAAGTTTGTGGAGGAAACATTATGGTATGGGGCTGTATAGGTTGGAAGACTTGCAGAGATTGAGGGGAGGATAAATGCTGAGTAGTATGTGAACATCTGGGAGAACAACTTACTGCCTAGCATGGAGGAAAGTGGAATTCCTCTGGAGAATGTCATTTTTCAGCAGGACAATGATCCCAAACATACCTTCAAAAGGGCCAAGAAATTGATGGAGGATAATGATATCACTCTCCTGGACTGGCCTCCACAGTCTCCAGACCTCAATTTTATTAAACACCTCTGGAATCACATCAAAAAAAAACTTTGCCAATATCCAACACAGGCCAAGGAAGTTTGGGAGATATGGGATAGAGTTGCACAGGTGTGGGAAGAGATAGAGCCAGAAGTGTGTCAGGGGTTGATTGAAAGTATGCCTAAAAGGGTTGCAGCAGTGCTCAAGGCCAAGGGGGGTCATACCAAGTACTAACACCACATTTACCAATTTCTGAAATACACTCACATAATTGTTCCAATGAGTGTTAATTTTGAATTGCATATATCTCCATGGTTACCAATCTGAATTACATAATCCTTTTATCAGCACTTAGCCCTGAGTAACTGCTTCCATTTATACACCAACACTTTGTTTATACTTATTTATACTTAAGAGCTATTTAATAAACAATCAAAAAGTGCAAAATATTGGAACAATTTTGTGAGTCACTGTATGTCCTATGGAGCTACTTACCCAGGTCCATTTCCTGTTGTTTCCAACATTATAAGGTCACAATGTGGCTGTAGTTACATACACACATAAAACATCTACACAATTTAATAGCCTGACTACATACAAAATGTATAAATCAACTGGTGTATAATTTATACAGCATACATTGCATTAGTTAACATGATCATATACCCAAATTGAATGAGCAAAAATGTGTGAATAGTCCAATAGATAAAATATATATGAATATAAAAATACATAGAATTGATTGTATGGTTTAAATATATATATTATTTCAAAATGGCACACACTATCTTAGTAGATACATATAGATCATGGATCAGTGTATATATTCAATACCAGCTATAAAATTGTGTGATAGTGAATTTCTGAAAGACATGTAATATTATGGAACTCAAATTATGTATAATTTTATAGATTGACTCTATATACAATGTTTATGTACACCAGATCTAATTTACTACAATTTCATGCCTCATCATCAAGCTGTTCTGTGATTTTCACACTCCAAAGTTCCTATATTGAGTTTTAATCACATGATTGATGTATATGGATGAATACATGTATAATGAGTATTAAACACCAGTGTTTATATTTTAAAAGTCCAGTCCAGTCCAGTCTGGCTTTTGGCCAAAAACTATAGATATTTATATTTTTATATACATATGCTCCAATGCATGATATATTTACATCTTTTGAAGTAAAATAACTTGATAACTCTCATTTTCTAACCAAAATCTTGCCTTAAATCATCCCATGTTACAAATAATATATAATAATTCTGTTATCAATGATTTCCAAAAAGTAAAACACATCCAACAAAATTTATGCAATATACATTTTAGTCATCCACTATTCATGTATAATGAACATGATATAAAATATCAGTATCAGTGTTGGTTCCACCTTTATGCATACTTTTGTGCACATACTTATCATACATATGTACATGGATATACAATTGAGGCACAAACAGTTCATATATAAAATATTAGCAATGTCACAAAACTTGATTAAGCTTGTCAAACAAGTGCTAGATATATATATTTGTACTCATTTATATACAAATTGTATCAAAAATGGGTAAAATATGGGCTATGAAATTGAACAACTTGATTATGTGAGACATACAATTTGAAAAGTGATAAATTTGACATACCAAACTACAATATCACAAAAATAGCATATACAGTATTTTTGTTATTGGAATATAAATCAATTAAAAAATATATGATGTTATGCGACTAATCCATTATAGCTTGGTGTGTCAAATTTGTTGAATCTACCACTCTTTAATTGCACACCTCATATAATCTAGTTGTGTTGATTTCAGAGCCCATATTTTACATTATTTGGTTATAGTGGGTATGTATATGGATGAATATAACTATGTATATCTAGTACTTGTTTAACAAACTTGATCAAGCTTTGTGACCTTGCTAATACTTGATATATGAACTGTCCATGCACCTCAAACATGCATATTCACATATGTATGGTAGGTATGTATGTCTCTGGGATTTGCACATTTTTACTATTTCTTACTCAAAAAAATGTAGGGAAATATGATACATTTGATATTATACATGTGCATCTGTGGATTATTTGACTTATCTGACTATATAACTACATCTGATGATTTGGCCATCTGACTATATTTGACCCTTTAATATAACCATTTGATTATTTTATTATCTAACTATGTACATATGTATATCTGACCATCACCACAACTGACTCTAACTATCTGATTACATCTGATATGGACTATTTGACTCTAACCATCTAACCATCTAATCATTTGACTATGACCATCTAAATCATCTAACATTAATCATATGACTTTATACATCTGACCATCTGATCATCTATGGCAGCCCTAGATGGCAACTCATATATATAGAATAGATGGATCCCATGGGACATTTGGAGGACATTGGTAGCCACCTCTTCCAATGCCAGGTACTGGAGGCCTTTCTCTGCACATGAAGCAGCATACAGCATGGCTCTCAATACATCCACTGTAAACACCTCCAGTGGGTTCCATGAGGCCCACATGTTCCTGGACCATATGTAGACTTTGTAGTCCCCATATGAATAGGCAAGATGGACATACACATTGCCATAGTGCATGGACACCGGTCAAGCCTCCACAGGAGAGCAGGCATTAAGGAGAACATTATATGAGTGGTCTCTATCGTCCTCATTGGAGTCACAGGAGGCAAATCATGTCTTCAGTACAGGTGGCCTGGGAAAGGACAGTAATTTTAACATAGCAGTAGATGAACATTGTGACTGTATGTGTGATTATGGTAGTGCTGGCAGTGGTGGTGTGTGTATATGTGGAGGGTGGATGTATGTTGATAGGTTGGTTTATATAGCTTGTACCACATGTTTGCTATCATTGCATAGCCTTTCTGACTTGCTGGACAGTGGTCACATGTGTAATATTAGCATGTTTGTGGCATATTCTTGGCATGTTTGTAGTGTGTTTGTAGCATGTTCACATACTGTTCACAGTATATTTGTAGAGTATTTGTAGTCTGTTTGTAGCCTGTTTGTAGAGTGTTAGTAGTCAGTTCATAAGGCTCTGCAAATGTTTGTAGTGTATTCATAGGATGTTCATAAGGTGTTTGTAAAGTGTTTGCAGAGTGTTTGTAAGGTGTTTGTAGTGTGTTTGTCGTGTGTTTGTAAGGTGTTTGTAGAGTATTTGTAATGTCTTTATAAGGTATTTGTAGAGTGTTGGTAGCCTGTTCATAAGATGTTCATAGTGTGTTTGTCAGGTGTTTGTAAGGTGTTCATAGTGTGTTTGTCAGGTCAGGTGTTTGTAATGTGTTTGTAATGTATTCATCATATGATCATGAGCTGTTTGTAGAGGCTGTATGTATAAGTGCTTGTTGACATGGCCAGTAGCATGGCTAGGCCTAGGACTCCTTAGGCCTGCATTATGGTAAATAGTTGGTCACTCAACCTGAGATAGGGCAGGAGGCAATTCATTCATTCATTCATTACTCACCATATATGACTACAGGTTACATCCATGCATATGTATGAAAATTGGGGTCTAATACATGTCCAACCTGCCATATCTCTTCCAGTGTCATGGTGGGCCAGACCATGCCAGTGAAATACTGCCATGTGTCTGAGCAGCTATTGCATGTTAGACAGTTAGTTGCTGTTAGTATATAGTATGGATTGTATGTGCATCATAATGCTGTTTGGTAACTTCTAACCTCAGTCTCATGTGTCCTGCTGAATTGTGCAGCCCATTCCATGACCCTGTGATCAGATGGCATCATTCAATTGAGTTTGTCCAGTACATTGTACAGGTCTTGGAACAGTATGGATATTGTTCCATCAATTGCTATGTTGTGCATGAATGGAAGGGTCACTGGAATTCACATGTGTTGGATGGT
>JBBPQP010000254.1:0-35224 GCA_038092555.1 Boletus subgraveolens | reverse complement strand
TGCGCGTCTACTGAGTTCTCCCCCCCCCATCCGCTGGACCGCTTCCTCATTTACGCAGCCCTTTATCCACCCCCCCCCTTGATCATGATGATTGACGGAGATCTTTTTGTCCAATATATCGACGTCCCCGACGATCGACCAGCTCTCCCTCCTGTCGATGAGGACATCTTTGGTTTGAAGGATTTGTAGGTCACCGATCCACCTCAATCTAGTCGTGGCCTCACATCGGTCTCAGCTTAAGTCTAGAAACCCCCACCGATCTCCATATCGACCGAGGGTACAACGAACCAAGTGGCTTGCTACTTGGCCCGGACCTATGTCACAATGACAATGTCTGTCGAGGTGCCAACACGTTCGATGCCATCACCCTACCCTACGGAACTCCGCCAGATGCTGGGCAAAACGCGTTCCCTCCGACTTCTGACGTGAGTATGGTTACTCTTACGGTCGATGTGGATGTTCAAGAGAATATGCACTAGTCATCTATTTCTTCCTACGTGAGCCTGTTCCCTCCGGCGCTTTCCCCAGACATGTCCCCAGCTAGCGTCGCGTCGTCCACCCCATGGTTGAGGACCCCCGAAACCGATCCGTCACTTGCTACTGTCCCTAATGCGGATGCCCTGTGGGACACCACAAAGACAGAGGAATCGTGTTCGACGATTCATTTTTTCGATCAATCGGGGAGGAATCTTGAAGATATCCCGTCGCAAATACAAGACGTGATGCTCGAGGACATCGCGTGTACCCCCCAAATCATCTCCGACGCCTCCCTTCCACGGGTGTTCGATGCCACCCCATGTGGAAGTCTGGGACCGATCACAATAACGCCCCCCTCAAATACACCCATCTTTGTGATATCTTGTGCGTCAGCATCCCAAACTGAGGCTGTGCCACCTGGGTCAGCCCATTGCACGTCGTTGCCCCCCTCGCCACATATGTTGCAGTCTTTGTTTGCTTCACCAGTGACGTGTTATCCTCGAGAAATACCACTGCCCGCATACTCCACATCTCCGTCGTTGTCCCCACTCAGCACCCTTAGCCTTTTTTCACAATCGCCGAGTGTGTCCCCCAACCCTTCACCCCTCATCGGCTGCTCTTCGCTCTCACCCACAATTTCGCCTGTGCCACTTTCCAACAGCGATGAAAGAGTCGAAGTGACCGACTCCGTCTCATCCTCGTTCACAAGAGTGACTTCGGCGAAGTTGTGGGGGAAGCGCAGTGCGGAGACTCTCGATGACGACACTCCTCCCTGGAAGATACTGAGACGCTCCAAGGCCAAGAATGTCGACGAGGAAGAGTGGAACCCCGGGCTTGCGCGGGTAAAGCGTCCAAGGGCTGAAGTGTCCTCAAAATCCACCAGGCAGACAGCCGCATCGGTTCCTAACGAGAGCTCGAATTGCGAGACAGGTCAAAGCTCTGAAGGGCCCTCTGATGCCACTCATACGAGTTGTGAAATTTGCGGACAGGGATTTACCCGCACGTCGGATTACATCCGTCATATTGAAAACTCTGCGAGCCATCCCGAAACTCGTAAAGTATGGCCCTGCTCATACTGTGACAGCACTCTGGGACGGAAAGATGCCCTTGTGCGGCACAGCAGGACCATGCATCCTGGAAGACCTGTTGTAATTCCCGAAGGCATCTCCGGGAGTCAGCTGCATGAGGGTCAGAAGGAACCGTCCGTGCAGCGGATAGGACAGAGGAAAATGCCCTTCAGAAGGCAGCCGAGGAAGGACACGCGTAGGTACCGTTGACACTGCATTCGATTCGATTCTGTATCCTCCTGCATTTTCTCATTCCGTAGAACCTGTATACCTCTGCCCTTTCCTGTATCGCTTCCACCATCTTCCACCTTCTTGCATGCATTACCGGTACTGGATGCTGGTTTTATCTTTGGCTCTTACTACATAGTACAGCGTTCTGTTTGATGACGTAAGCATTTAGGGATCATGTTGTGGCGTTGACGTGCAGTGTTACCAGTTCCTCTCATTCTCACATCATGGACGGCGCAGCTGCGCATTCACTTTCACCAAATGATAGCACGCAAGAGATGGGCACGCACCTGTGGATACCAGAGCCCGAGGCGAGGGATTCTACGAGTGATCCAGTACCTTCATCCTCTCGTGGCCCACAGCTCCTGCGGGAGCGGCTCTATGTGGGTAATCTCAGTCCAACCGTGGATGAGTGAGCCAAAAGACATCGATTGTCAATCGAACTCATGTTCTGATGATTCAAGATATGCCTTGCTTCAGGTCTTTACAAAGTTTGGGAAAATTGCAAAACTAGATTTCTTGTTTCACAAGTCCGGTCTCAACAAGGGGAAGCCGCGAGGGTATGCATTCGTTGAGTTTATGAACGAAGCGGTAAGTGGTCGTACCCCTTCGGTTATGCTAGCACTCTTTTGACGTTTGTATCCTCCGCTATCATGGACGTGCGTTGGACGGCGGTATGGGTGGATTACATGACCGAAGGTTTTATCCGGGGCGACCTAGGCTGACTGGATTTGTTGGGCATTTAGGACGCAGCAAAGGCTCTTCAGACTGCCAACGGGAAACTCTTGCGTGGTCGTAAGTTGGTGGTTACGTTTGCACAACAAGCACCAAACCACGATTCGGGACCCGCACCGTATACCGGCAGAAGTAAGAGGTCGGATACTATGCCGACCGCACTGAGTTTAGCGAAAAGCAGTGGGATTGCACGTCCCGAAGCGTGAGTACATGAATCTAGGCATGTTTATTTCTGGGTTGGCTTACAGCTCGCTCTAGGAAGACATCGGCCAAAATCGCCATGATGGAGGCCAAACTCCGCCAGATGGCGAATTCTTCCCCTTTTGCAGAGAGACCGGCTCTACCTAGTAGGCCGGCTGCACCACCTAGGGGTTCGTCAGAGGGAATGCGGTCTCGAAGAATGTCAAGTCATGGGATGAGGTCGGCCTCTGGCAAAGTTCAGCAAACAGAGAATGATGGTGGACCAATCGAACATGGACGATCGACTGCACTACCCTCGATACACGATGCGGAGTCCTCGGATATGATGAGAATTCCGCCCTCAAGTAAGCAGCTGCGGAGTATACCTGGCGTGAAGATTGTGAAGGGAGGCACAAATGGAGGGAAATCCGGAGTCACGCCATCGACATGAAGGGTTAGGACAGGTTCGCGATATCCCCGATTTTGTCAGCATCGTTTTTGATTTCATAGCTGAGTTCCTGATCATTTATACTTAAGAGTGTTGTGGGGTACGCCCTATTTGCTTTTGTTGCCGAAACCGAAATTAGCGCTATCGCTTTGCATGTCGAGTACGTTTGCGTTGCGAGGTTAAAACGTTCGGCGACGTCACGAACAAGGGGCCATTGAATGAAGCTTCATTTTGCCTTGGGTCATGAAGCTTTCGCGGGAACGAATCGGGCCGCCAAAAGAATCCATCCCACGCGCAGGCCGCCGCCGGCGGACTCATCCAGTGGTACCATCCTTGGCGTGGTATTCTCAGATAATACCCATCGTCATCACCGCAGCCCCGAGAATCGCATGATCTAGTCATCATCATCGCATTTGGACTTATTCAGCGAGAAACGATTGGCTCTCGGGGCAATTTTCTGGACACATGGAGATGAAGAGGCCCCGCCCCGCGGGAATGGCCAGACCTCCTTTTCATCTCTCGTGTGAGACATTCTGAGTTCTAAACAACACACACTGACGAACGCCTGTACCCTTTTCCCTCGTCCAGCTGATCTGCTCGGCCGAATCGTATTATCGTTCTCAGCGGCACTTGAAAATGGCTATGCTGGACCTCATATATTGCGCCCTCGCCATTCTCCCTTCTTCTCCCACTCTCACCTACTTCCAAAATGCCTTCTGCACAAGTTTTGAAAAGCACAGACGGCGCCGTCTACACCACCTCTAACGGTGCTCCCGTCGCAGAGCCATACGCTGCTCAGCGCGCCGGCAGCTTCGGCCCCCTCCTTCTCCAGGGTCTGTACCGATCCATACTCTGCATATCTCATCTATCTGATTGTGATATATCCAGACTTCCACCACATTGATCTCCTCGCCCACTTTGATCGTGAGCGTATCCCAGAGCGTGTCGTACGTCGGCTACACGAATCGATCCGTCTTTGCTGCCGCCTCACCATGATCGCTCTAGGTCCATGCCAATGGTGCTGGTGCACATGGCTACTTTGAATTGACCCACGATCTCAGCGACATCACCTCTGCCAAGCTCTTTACCGACGTCGGCAAGAAGTACCGTACTACCGCCCGATTCTCCACTGTCGGTGGTGAAGCAGGATCTGCGGATACCGCCCGTGATCCCCGTGGCTTTTCCGTCAAGATCAGAACTGAACAGGGAAACCTTGACTGGGTGTTCAACAACACTCCCGTCTTTTTCATAAGAGACCCCGCCAAATTCCCCCACTTTATCCACACCCAGAAGCGTGACCCCCAAACTCACTTGAAAGATCCTGACATGTTCTGGGTATGGGTTCTAGCCTCCTGCCATTCCCTTGTTTTTCTTTTAATTAAACGCCCTGCAGGACTACCTTATACAAAACCCAGAGTCTGCTCACCAGATCATCATCATGTTCACCGATCGCGGTACCCCCGATGGTTTCCATAACATGCACGGTTACTCCGGCCACACCTACAAGTTCGTCAAGGACGATGGCAGCTGGGTATACACTCAGATCCACATCATCGCCGATGGTGGTTTCAAGGTTGGCATTATCCCTCCACTGATTGCGGTTACCGGTTCTCACCTGTTTCAGACCCTCGACGGCCCCACCGCACACAAACTCACCGCGGATAATCCAGACTATGGTACCCAAGCGCTTTTCGAAGCCATTGAAGCCGGAAAATATCCCTCTTGGACGGTTTATATCGTACGTACTTATACCCAATGAGGGGGATCCTAATCGGTAACTCGCGTTTTAGCAAACAATGACACCTGAGCAAGCAGAAAAATTCCGCTACAATGTTTTGGATCTCACCAAGATCTGGCCTCACAAGGACTACCCCTTACGCCCCATCGGCAAGTTTGTGTTGAATGAAAACGTTCAGAACTACTTTGCCGAGGTTGAATCGGTCAGTTCGCTTTCATTTTCCGGGAAAAAGCTTAGTCTAACCGAAACCCAACGCAGGCTGCTTTCTCTCCCTCCCACACTGTCCCCTACTTTGAGCCTTCGCATGATCCTGTCTTGCAGTCTCGCCTCTTCTCCTACCCAGACACCCAGCGCCACCGACTTGGTACTAACTACACTCAGCTTCCTGTTAATCAGCCCATTGTTCCGATCGCCAACTTCCAGCGCGACGGCCCCATGAATTTCAGCAACCAGGGTGCTCGCCCCAACTACCAGAGCAGCCTCCTCCCGTTGACATACCTCCAGCACAAGGGTTCTATCAATGGTGCTGTTCGCGATCGTGAACGGGAGGCTGCCCATGAGAGGTGGATCGGTGGTGCTTACTGGGATCTGGCCGAAATCACTGAATGTCAGTCATCTACATCCTCAGCTAGAGAAGTTATGTGATTGAACTTGATCCCACAGTGGACTTTGAGCAGCCACGTGCGCTCTACACTAATGTCTTGGACGACACCGGTCGTGCCCACCTCGTCAATAACATTGTCGGACATGCTCGCGGCGTGAAGAGCCCTGAGATCAAGACCGGGATCCGTGGGTTTCGCTTCAACATTGTGACTTCTGTTTATCTGACAGTCTCCAACAGTCTCCTACTGGGCTTGCGTTCATCAAGACCTTTCAAACCGTGTCGCAGACGGCCTCGGTATCCCAAGAGCTGGGCCCCTCCCGGGTGTCAAGCCTGCCGCTGAGGCTCTCCGTTTCCGCGTCAAGTAGGCGTAAGAATAGTTTGTCACATGAGATGTATATCCTGTGTATCCAGCGGAATTGAATGTGTATCATAGACGTTTCTAGATCTGCTACAAGCAACGAAAGACGACCGAGTTTGCCTGACTACACTGAATTCATCTTCCAAAGATCTTACGTAAAGTCATTGCGAGTTCAACGAGTATTCCCGATGTTCACGGTGAATAAATCACCATTTCACTTCCAAGCAAATTTTCTATATAAAAATCACATCGATACCAGTGGGAATAGCGTTATCCATAAGAGTCAACGCACACCAATGATAGCGCCGGACTCGAGATTATATGTATATTCATAGACAACTCCTAAAGATACAACGAAGAACAAAAGATGACCGAGTTTGGCCGTTCAAGCATTTCCGATGCCTTTTGGAATTTTTCTTGCAGCTCTGAGTTTCCAATGACTTTGGCGGCCTGAGTCATTTGTCGCAAGAGTTCGCCCAATCGTCTGAATACGCGGATGAGGTTGCCTTCGAACTGGTCCGTCAACTGTAAAAAAAAAACCCCCCGGTGTGAATCCACAAGCCGAACGATGGTTGTCTCAGTGAGATTACCAACCTTGCAGATGTCTGAAAAGGATGCCCCACGACACCATTGAACCACTGCATCCATGAGTTCTACTTTGAACGATTGAACGTATTCGTCCTCGACGATAGGTAGCTTTGATTCTTGAGATACCTTGGCGATACGCCGAGCCAGCTCTTGCATCACGCGTAAAGGTGCCGCGAGCTCCTCAGTGAGCTTTGTCTGTTGTTCGCTCTGTGTCTGATGTCAGCCAACACGTCTATTTGTAGAATATGGATGACGGTAGTCTACCTTTTCTGTGAACACGAAACAACTCAGTAAGCTAGCACATTGCTCCGGTAGCAGCGTGTTGAAAGCGCCGTTGAAGATCAGCTCGGTGAGCAACAGCTCATCGCCAGTGCTGATTTCACATGCGACACGGCCTTTCATTTCGGCAATGTCTGACGAATTCGTGAAACCCAGCCGTCGCAACACGCGCTTTCGGCACTTGAGTTCCTCAAGTTGCAGAACATCGTGCGTTGCAGAGATCCGTTTCTTCAATGCACGAATGTTTGTTTGCGCCGCCTGTTTCTGGGCATATAGAGTATACAGCTGTGGGAGGCGAGGATCTCTATAAAGAGGGTTTGAGAACATCTTTTTCTCCATGACCTCGATT
Source organism: Boletus subgraveolens (assembly GCA_038092555.1). NCBI lineage: Eukaryota > Fungi > Basidiomycota > Agaricomycetes > Boletales > Boletaceae > Boletus > Boletus subgraveolens. Next base: position 28,173 of record JBBPQP010000254.1, on the reverse strand, counting down.
TTCTGACAAAAAGCTAGAGTTCAGCAACGACGGATGGCACACGCCAATTGTATCTCACCTTGACGAGGTTGAGGAACTTTTCGTCTTTGATTCCCATGTTCTCGACTGGATCGAGCAGTGTTATTCCGTCGGGGAACCTGCGCTGCACTTCCAACACACTCTTCCAGACGGTTTCTCGAGCTTGATCTTGTCGCAAATCCTTTGGCAGGAATATTCGAATATGACTTATCGACTCAACTGTCGACAACAAAACCGGGACGACAAGTGGAGAGCCCTTGTAACCTGGCGGGCAAGGCAAAATACCACCCGGTGTTGGTGTAGTGATGTTCCTGTCTTTGGGAAGGGCAGCCCCTGCGTCACAGTTCAAAAGAACGTCGAGAATATATTGTTCGTGTGGAGGGACCTCATCGATCTGGAATTCTGACTTTGTCTAAAATATGTGATTTGGATAAACGAATCGCGAGGTACCAGAGATAATGTAGACTGACCTTTGACTTGAGGCGTTTTTGAAAGTTGATAACTACGCCCCAGCCAAAGTCGGCGTCTTTGTGCTTGACCCTGACAAGCCGGCCAGCCTGGAGGAAGGGTAGACTGTACGCTGGGTGCGTAACGACCGCTCGGAAGTCCTCCCCTAGTTGATCAAGTTGTTGACGATAGTCATAGTATGCGGCCACGAGGTGCTCGTCTGGGATATGTATCGAGTCCCGCCGTCTCTCCTCCGCCCGTAACTCTAGGTGGTTGATGTGAGCGAAATAAACGACAGCGCTTGTGCGACGAACCTCTTTCCAGCACTGGAATCCCGGTACTACTCTGGAACTGGAAGAAACAGCGTTCGAGCATGTACTCGGGGCTGATTCCTTCCACTTTGAGAAGATTCAAAATCATATTATACCCTAGATGGAAGGCAGAATCGAGTCGATCAGCCTCTCCCTTTATCATCGTTTTTGCGGAAGCGGGTTCAAGCTTCTCGTCACACATCATAATGACGACACCACGGTCATCTAAACCACGACGACCCGCGCGACCCGACATCTGGATATATTCCCCGGAAGAGAGGTCCCGGAATTCGCGTCCATCAAATTTTCGGGCCGCCGTGAATACGACAGTCTTTGCGGGCATATTCAGACCGATGGAGAACGTTTCGGTAGCGAAGAGCACTTTGATGAGACCTTCCTGGAAGAGAATCTCGATAACTTCCTTTAGAATCGGTAGAAGACCGCCGTGATGGATGCCAATCCCACGCTTTAGAAGGGGAAGGAGATTCGTTATCTGAGGTAGATTGCGATCGTCCGGGGAAAGGTTTTCGATGGCATTTTGGAAAATATTCGCGACCAGTTCTTGTTCGTCATTCGAGTTGAATTCGAATTTGGACATGATCAAAGCCAGGGCCTCGCATTCTCGCTTGCTGAATGCAAAGACAATGACAGGGTTGTAATTTTTGAGCATGATCATTTTGATGATCTTGGAGATGTCAGAAGACCCTATGGGACAATGAGGGAACCGCAACTTGATCATGGCGGAGTATAAAGTACCTTTCTTTTCACTGCCCTTTTTGGTTTTTCCTTTACGTCCTTTACCACTCTGGGGGTCAGCCGGATCTTCACCCATCCTTTCCTGCAGGGTTCCCATTGCTTTGCTGAAGTTATCCTCCTTAAACTCGCCCTTCTCGTTGACCACCAGATAAATGCCTTCACCTCCGGCGGGGAATAGGTAGTGCTGCAAGGGTGTAGGTCGGAAGTCGGTGTATACGACGTGACATGGCTGTTCGTGAGACTTGCAAATCCACTCTGCGAATTGCATAGCGTTAGGAATGGTGGCTGATAGAAACACGTATCGGACGGTGTGAGGGAGCAAGATAATGGTTTCCTCCCAGACTACACCACGTTCCTTATCTCGCATGTAGTGAATCTCGTCAAATATAACCCATGCGACTTCTCGCATGATTTCAGAACCACGGTACAACATGGAACGCAGAATCTGACTCATTAATAAAGAGTGTGTTATGAAACATGATAGAGGACTCACCTCTGTCGTCATGACCAAGCAAGTTGCGGATGGGTTAATAGTAACATCTCCCGTCATGAGGCCCACGTCACCAAACTCAGCAAGCATCTCGCGATACTTTTGATTACTGAGAGCCTACACGAAGCCAAACGCGTTGATCTCTCAGCTTACACAAATGTGGATTCAAACTCGCTCACTTTTATTGGACTAGTGTATATTACACGTTGTCGGTTCTGAAGACATTGCGCTATGGCATATTCTGCCACCACTGTCTTACCGGCGCTAGTATGCGCCGATACCAAGACACTCTCATTCCGCTGGATAGCATGTACCGAAACCTGCTGGAACGGATCCAGTGTGAATTTGTATTCCCGAGCGGGCTTTGAAGGAGGAATATGTTTTGCAATGGGAACATAGTCGTAACCGGGAGGAATGGCGACTTGATGCCGGACCTGAGCAGCATGAGAACGGACGGTAAAAGTACTTTGGGTTCACAAACCTGATGTCGAAGTTCCAGTCTTGAACCCTCTTCAACAGAACCAGTCAATCCACCACTCGCAGCCATCTCACGCTTTGCCTCCGTCTGAAACTCATCAACCACAACAGGAACCGGGCTTGCAGCACGAGGTCGTTTCACAGGTCTATCGAGGACTTCATGCGACGCTGGTGGCAGCCTACCCAGTTCGGCATTGCCAGGACTCGACTTTCGCTTTTGACCCGAAGTGGATACGGGAGCAGAAGCATGTATCGGTATCTTGTCTGCGAGCACTTCATTGTCGCTTTCGTCCTCTGGCGGGGCGTTATCGAGGAAAGAAAACAAGTCTGGTCCCATCGTAAATTGCAATGAAGGAACTTCATCAGCGCCCATCATCTGGTATGCCAGTTGATTATGTAAAAGACAAAGTTTCCCAGGCCACCAACATGCAGCTTCTCGTCTTCTGTGGTATGTACATACTTGCCAATACAAAATTATCCACCCCACCGTTGTATATACTAGCAATCGCCCTCTGTGCACCCCTGGCCCCGAGGTTGGTTGGTAGCGTCAAGAACCAATATACACTCAATTGCTATGGTCAAAAAATAAAATATACACTGAGTGGAACAAGATTTCGTCTTAGACACACGATAGACCACAGATGATGCTGTGGAGTGCGATAGCCATTAGTATGAAGAGAGTGATCGAGTCCAGGACGTACACAGAAACGTAGAAAGTGGTGAGGTCAATACGTTCACGCAGGATGTTGACAGACACATACTTTTTCTTGCGCGACCGCATTACTGCAAGTAACCAGGGTACATTCTTGTCCGTGCAACATTGAGGTGATGGATGTGCGAATGGTGGCAGAAGGACCACCATCAAATCACACGCCATTGTTACTCATAAACGGGAACCCTACTCTATGGTTAAGGTTAGGTTCCGCAAAAGTCAAGCAAAGACTTCCCACGAGTGTACACTTTTATTTTCCCACGCAATTCTTGGTTCGTAAACCCTGTCCCCTTCGGGTCCAGGAACAAACCTTTTCTCCTCAATATTGGTGTTTGAGCGCTGCGTGAGTGTTCCCATGTTCGTTGACGAGGCCAGCGTCACATCAGCGTCCCGCGCGATTCCCAGAGTCTCCCGCTCCCGATGCTTAGTAGTCGAGAGTTGTCGCGTCATACGGAAATGCTACTGGTCACATCGGTATTGACGGAGACGGCAGCGGACAATGTCAGAACTTACTGGGTGCCCACTCCCGAGTCAACTTCTCGACGATGGTGTGTGAATCTGATGCTCCTCTCTAAATCCGGATCCCAGGAGCATCGGCTAACTACACATAGACTCTGGCGGGCAGCTGGAATTGGACGGCGCAGGGTCCCGACAATGGAATAAAAGACTCCAGATCGGTGATCCACAAAGAACGCCCGTTCCACTCGGAGTCTTTACTGGTCTGGCACAGTCACAACTCACAAGGGCAAATGAGACATGCCCGGTCTTATCTTTTGACTCCGAGTTCTTGTTCAAGGTGAACACCGAATCCGCCTATAAGAGGTTCCATCTTCCATCGGCTCACAATGTGAAAACCTCCAATGTCGTTCTCTCATCCCATCTCAATTCTCGTCGCGCTCTGGGGTGTAGTGACGATCTACATCGTTCGCAACCGCCGATTGCGAAAACGGTGTCCGCTCCCCCCCGGCCCAAGACCTCTTCCTCTGATCGGGAACTTGCTCGATCTTCCCTTGAAAGACGAGGCTGTGACTTACAATGCGTGGGCCAAGAAATATGGTTTGTTCCTACTTCGTCAACGTGCGCAGCTTGATCCTGAAACCTACTTCAAGGTGACCTGGTATACGCCAATGTCATAGGACACCGCCTGCTCTTCGTCAACACCGCGCAGATCGCAAACGATCTCTTCGAGAAGCGATTTCACAATTACTCTGATAGAACCGAACTACCAATGATCAACGATTTGTGAGTTTCTCTCCGACATAGCAAGAATGAGGTTAATTCATCATTTAGGATGGGCTGGGACTGGAGTTTTGGCCACATGCCATACGGTTTGTATTTCTTTTCCATCGCCGAGCGCACAGATCAGTGATGTCTGTCCGATTGTACAGGGGACCGCTGGAAAAAACATCGTAGGATGTTTGAGCGCCAATTCCGGCCTGCTGTGGCCCCGACCTACTGGCCTCTCCAGCGGAAAGAAGCGCACAGACTTCTCAGGAACATTTTGGACTCTCCGGAAAACCTCATCGAGCACCTCAGGCAGTGAGCGGAGACAATTCATTGTCCGTGTTATAAGCTAACTGTTGCATAGGAATTCAGGGGCGGTAATCATGAATGTGATCTATGGAATTGAGATTGCACCAACAGCGGACCGGTATATTGATGTCGCTGAGAAGGCTTTGGAGGGAATGGCGAAGGCAGCAGCTCCAGGAGCGTTTCTTGTTGACGTCTTTCCATGCTGTGAGTGCTGTTCTCGGGCGACATGGCACCCATTTGACTATAATGCAACAGTGAAATACGTTCCTGGTTGGGTGCCTGGGGCAGGATTCCAGAAAAAGGCCGCAAATTGGAAGAAGTATGTGCTGGAAATGCGTGATGCACCCTTCGCAGTTGTGCAGAAGGCATTCGTTAGTACACGTTGCTAATCTAGTGTGGCTTAAACTAACCGACTGGAAGACTGCGGGAACCGCATCACCATGCTTCGTTACCCACCTCTTGAACGCTTTGAGTAATGCCGAGGACGCGGAGGAGGAAGTCGAGATAATCAGAGGGTGTGCTGGCCTTGCATATGCTGGTAAGGCTGGATATCAATGTCAGACTCTTCCGACGTGCTCATTGGAATCTTAGCCGGCGCAGAAAGTGTAAGGAGACGATTCCAGGCGCAAATTCCTTAAGCTGATTTCCTCTAGACTGTTTCCTCATTGTCCTCGTTTTTCTTGGCCATGGTTCTTTACCCCGCCGTCCAAGCCAAAGCACAAGCGGAACTGGACTCTGTCATCGGGTCTGGACGTCTCCCTGACTACAACGATAGACAGTCTACGTCATATATTAGCGCCATCGTCAAAGAAGTGCTTCGGTGGAATCCCGTCGCTCCGCTTGGTGATTATTCGCCGCTGATGGTGATGATCAACGGGATTGATGTATTCTTCTTCAGGTCTTCCGCATATGGTCACCAAGGACGACACCTATAATGGATATTTCATACCCGCTGGAACCACGATTATCGGCAACACTTGGTCAGCCATTGCTTCCTCAGCGAGACTCCGGACCGAGATACTGAGATCGACCCAATACAGGACCATCTTGCACGATGAGCAAAACTATTCCCAACCGATGGATTTCATACCCGAGAGATTCCTGAATGCGGATGGGACTGAAAACGTGGAAGTTCTCGATCCTGCGACATCGGCGTTTGGCCACGGACGACGGTAAATTTGAATATAGCTTTACTCCCGTGTAGTTCTTGATGGCACCGCGCGTAGCATCTGTCCAGGCCGTTTCATGGCAGACGCAACCTTGTGGATTTCCATCGCGTGCATCCTCGCCGTTTTCGACATTCGCCCTGGCAAAGATGAGAACGGTAATCCAGTTGAGGTCAAGGCCGAATTCAAGTCTGGAATGATCTGGTAGGTGCAATGTTCCAGTGCAAAAATGGTCACCGCTCAATAGAATTGATATTCAGTCACCCCAAATCCTTTTCTTATACCATTTCTCCTCGCTCCGAAGCGGCAAAAGCAATCATCAAGGAGACGGCTCTTTTCTCGTAACTACTCTTCTTTCTGTCCGCTCCGTGTCTGGTAAGGGATGTCGTACGCTAATGGAATAGTTGTATGGATAGCCTACAGTTATTTCTCGCGCACGATTATTTTTTCAATGAGACCTGTACCCAATCGTTCAATCTCGTCTAATACGGATTGTCGATTGAGCAGGACGGTGTCTCTTTTGTCCTTTTCTTTTGACTTTTTCCCCTGTAACCCGATGAATTACACGTGTTTGCAAATATAGATGATCTCACCTCCGTGGTTGGCATGCTTGAGAAACCTCCCAGAACTCTGAATGGACGAATTTCAGCAACGTTCAAGAGCCAGATCGCACCGATGCGATGTCCGCCGTAGATGTCAAAAAAGAATTTTAAGGTGTCCGAGTATATCGACTGGTTAAAACGGTCAGGCTTTGCAAATATGGTCAGAAGAGCACCTTGTGCACCTGCAAATCGTCGAATAACATGCGAGCTGGATCAAACCCTGGGCGTGACACTGCGTCACCATCGGCGGCATGATTCTCACGACCTTTCGACCATACCAACTCGTCAGCGTCGATATTTTGGTGGTACCTGGGTAGTACAGTAGGATCAAGTTCGATAATGATGTCATAGTCATCAGTTGCATGAGAGAAAAGCCGCTGCAGGACGCGGTAAGCAGACAATTGAGCCAGCTAAATTTCACCCACCTTCACGCTGTGTGGATCAATGTCTGCTTCCTGTAGGATCTTATACGCTTCCTTTGCTAGCGCACACAGACGGTGCGCGGCTACGATATCCGGACCACTTGAAGTCCACATTTTGCCACCTGGGTCCTCTGAAGTTGAAATAGTCCATACACCTTCTTTAGAGCTTACGGCTACGACGGATGGTTCCGTCGGATTGTTATCCTCATACAATGGGAGGAATAAAGGGTCTTCGGGCTTCCAGTCCTTTAGAAACTCGATTACCAGTGCAAACCCATGCTCCTTGCTCCTCGGTATGCCGACAGCCGAGTTGGGTAATGTGATACCTGTACCAACGAATGGGCGGGCACATATCATTTCCACTGCTTCTTCTGATACATGGATCCCAAGAAGCCAATGGGATGCGAGCCAGCGTTTGACCAAACGGACTGTTCCAGGATATGCTATGTATCGATGGGAAAGGGTAGCGATGGCGTGGTGGTGTCTGGGTGCATGGATAAAGTAGCGAGTGCAGAGATCTAAGGCTCGACGCGCCATGCGCTGATCTTTGGAGGGTTGAAGATCAGGCTCAACAGGCGTTTTAACAGATGATATTAGCCGTTCGAGCAGGACTACTTCTCGATCGTGCCATATTCGTGCGGAAAACGACCAGCCCTCCGGAGTGAGTATCTCGAGTGAGGCGTGATCCTGGATGTCTGAGTCGCAAGGTTGTTCAATATGCACACCCGCGCGGAGACCAGGGTTAGCTGTCATCAGAGCAGATGCGATTGTCTCGAAGAACGCTAATTTAATCTTTTGGATGGCATGTAGGTCGTCCGGCCATTTCGAAGATTTCTCAAATTCGAGGACGATGGGAATCTGAGGAAGATACCGAAGCGGAGTGGGGAGTGCGAGAGAGGAGGAGAGCGGGAGGGGGAGGGGGCTAAAGGTGCTTGTGTATCGAAGATACTCGGATGCAGGGCTGACATTCAAGAGGGCGAGAGGAAGCTTCTCATCCAGGGACTTAAGATTCTTGACTATGCCGTCGAAGGCAGTTAAAGCAGCCTTGAATCCAACGGTTATACCAGAATGTTGGTGAAGACTTGCCAAGTGATCCGGAAGCCGAAGCTTCGCATCAAAGGGCGTTGCGATGGTCTGGATATCCGCGATTGGAATCCCAAAGTGAAGATGTAGGAGATGGCGGACAATGAACGTTGGGATGTGCGCTCTCTCATCGGAAGTTTTCACCTCCCAGACAACACTCTCAACTATACGACCGTCTTTAAATCGGCGTAGCTCGGCCTTGTGGCCCCACAGCTGACGGAACTCCTTTGCAGCTTCAGTATCTTGTTCCTCGGCAGCGGGACCATGGTCAACGAGCCTAAATGCGTCTTCGGGGCTGTAGCTGAGTCCGATATAGATAGCAGATAATCGTGGAGGACTTGACGTTTCGGAAATACTTCGTACATTCGATGATGGGTGGAAAATTGCGACAGCCCGTACGCGGTCCCCAAGACCTCGTCGGAGGATCCTTGAAATGGCTGCAAGGAGAGCGCTGTCCGGGGTTCCATACTCCACAAACTCGAACGTTGATCGGTATTTCGATACACGCGAGAGATCAACTCTGTATAACGTCAAACGCAACGCCTACAACCAGTAATAATTAACTTGCCGTATAACCGCATCGCAGCGTTTTGAGAGGTGCGTTTGGTCCTTAAGAAAGACACTCGCAAACGCGTTATCCGTGCCAGTAGAGTCGTTGAGTTGCTCAAGCGTTTGCTGTGCATCGTATCGAAGCTTTGGTGAGAGTGTTATTGGGTGTCAGCGGACATCTAGTAACTAACTATACCATGTCAAGAGAAGTTAAAGGAACATCGACCAGGTGGTTTATTGTGGAAGTTGCGTCGACAAAGACAGCGGAATGATTGGATGCATATTCTTCTGGTGAAAACTAGATGGATAGTTATGAGCCTTGCGACAAGGATCACGCTTTTGCTTACCTTGTGTCCATTGGTCGACTTCACGAATGCAGGTACAATCTCAAAGTCTTGTTTGGCTGACAGGCCTGCATAAGGATGGGTATAGGATGAAGCACAAAGATCTTACCCAAAAAGTCTAAGGAAGCTCGGAAGAGTTGATATGAACTCAAACCTTTCCCGACAGATCTCCTTCCGCCAGCTTTCTTGTTTCCAAGAATAGAAACAGGCTCCTCCCCGTCAAGAAGGAAACCTAATACAGAAGCCCACCACGATCCCTTTCCTTCAAATCCGTGAATACAGAGGGAACCTTCGCCATACCCTCTCTGGTTTGCCCACACTCGGAGCAATGTGTGTGCGTCCCTGAACGCCGGACTAGATTGCACGAGGGCATTGGTTGACAACAAGGAAAGCTTTGGGAAAGTGGATAAAAGGATGGCCGTGTTGTAGATAGGTGTCGATGGTTTTGACACGGAAAACAGAGATTCTGAAGGTGGCTGAACACGAACATTGGAGTGAGACGGAGAGAGACGGTGGAAGGGTATGACATGACATGAGGGAAGTACAGGGATAATGCGAATTTCGGCATGCGTTCTCGAGAAGTCGTCCGAGGTCCCTGAACTTCCTTAATATGCTGTGGAAAGTTGAATCACAGAATGCTCACCTTTTCGTGGACGAAGTACGAGAACCATCTGCCGTGGATCGTTTAGGGCTGCTGCGTAAAAAACATCCACCTGAAAAGAGGTGGATATCGATTGCGCAACTACGGCAAGGTAATAAGAGCGCTTGTGAAAGTATCGAGCGTCCAAGTAATCTTTCTCTTGGAACAGAGACTGCAAGACAGATCAAGCAACTTATATGAGAGTAACTCCGGGAGACGTACAGAGGGCATCTCGACGGACAAGTCCACCCCAAAATACTTGCTATCCTTCTTTTTCACGCTGATTTTGTTTGCCCAACTACCTACAACATGGACGTCTGATGGTGGTTCAAATGCTACCGTCCATTTCGTTTCCTGGGTGGGATGTGGCAGCGCGAATGGTACTGTAACGCCGTTTTTTGACAATGCACGAGCGGCGACGAGAGGATTTTGCGGCTGGATGGATGGGAGTGATAAAAGATACGATCGAAGAGTGAGGAGGAATTGGTCCAAGGATGCCCTCCGTGATTCCTTGGGCTTCACATTGGGGAGTAAGGCGTCAATCTAGGCTGATACTCAGCGAGGAGAGATACACGGAAGAAATACATTGTGCACACCTGCAGTTTGAATGAACTCGACTGATACAAATCCGCTGCACCTTTCAACGCTCTGAGTTCTTCCCCTGTCGGGAGCTTATGGTTCTGTATATATATCAGTCGGAATCTCCACAAGGTTGCCTGCGAAATAAGCACCTTTGAAATCTCTGCATCTAGCTCTACCTCTTCATCGTCTGATTCATCTTCGCGTTTGCGTTTCAAGTCGGACGCCATCTAAATCGAAAATTTTGAATGGATCACCAAGCGAGAGCACCAATTCTCTACACCCCTCTCCGGGGGGTGCCTTTACGACATGTCATGTATGACGCTACTGCTAAGTATTGCAATGAGGCTGGCTAATCTTCAATGACAATAACCTCCCCAGAGGACCGCACACGTGAACTAGAATATTCAGGTGAGAGTCTGAGTCTACTGCGTATCCGTTCCTCCTCTCCGAGATCAACGTCTATGACGTCTGGCTCTCTTCGTCGTTTCCTCCCAGATTGACGCGGCGGCGCGGAGGCTGGGGTAGATGTTTCTTCACACAAATCGTCTATCATTATGGGTTCGGTCTGCGGTTGTCGCCTGGCGTTTGAGGAGCCACTACCATCAGCTGCGCTGCCTCCGCTCCTACCAGACGAGGCTGTTTGCGTGGTCGATGCCTTTTCTTTGCCTTTCGCTCTCTTGTTGTTCGATCCGGGAAGCGATGTCGAGGCCGATGCCGACTGGGGTTGCGGTGATGGTGGACGAGCATATAGTTCCGTCCAGCGTCTCGCGTTCCGGTCGTACTGTGCTCGGTTTCGCATATACTCATTAGCGAGTGAGGGAACTAGTCATCGTATGCATGATCGTGAGCGGCTATACGGAGGCCGTGGTTCTGCCGAGTCTTACCTAACGGGTCGTCTGTGAAGGGAACAAGATGGAGATACGCCCATTGGAGAGAAGAGCAGACGCACGTGGATTTGGGTCAGTGAGGAGTGATGAAAGGGAGAGCATGACCTTGAAGAGCGACAAAGCGGGCGACCAGTTCTGTTTCAGGATGTCAATGCATATGCCTCCTTTGTCAGATATGTTCATGTGGTATATCCTATCACGAAAGTCGGTGTCCATACGACGAGTACTAGTGATGACCATGCGTTACCTTGTGACAAAAGTGACTTTGGGTGCTGAGAACCTGGGGACAGGGTGAACACTTGAGCCCGCACGAGCAATGTGAGACATACGGATAATCGTGTGCAAGCTGAATATCCACATTAAAGACACCTCCTTCATATGGGCTGCCCTGAGGACCTGGTATGGAGGCTTTCCAGCGGTAGAGACTATCCTGGGTGGGTGCAAGGGTAATGGGCCCGAGGTCTTCCTTCTTCGCGTCAGCTATCTCACGGTGGATGCGCTTCATGGTCATCTGGGGGATGGTCAGACATGACGCAGGAGAATGTCTGCAACTTGCCGAAGAAGACAGTGCGGGTGGCATGGCTGGTCGTTGGAACTGATCGAGTTCAGTCGTCGTGCTTAGTCTGGGTTTGAGAGGGGGGTCACGTGCGACTTGCAGTAGAGTCGTTGACTCGTTATGACTGGCAGCTCCCCCACATACTCGGTCCACCACCACGACATAAACATAACCATGGTCACTCGAATATCCGCAGGTGCCTAATCGACTCGGTACAAAGACACACGTCTGATGTTTGGTGAATCCGACTCGGAGAGCCCGCGAGTACCCAGCCCATGGGACTCGCTCTCCTCGTCGCCTTCGCCTCCCCAGCATAATGGAATCCAGGCAATTCCGAAACTCGTTCCAGAAGCAGAGGAGGTCAGCATACATTCCTGCATCCCCACATCTCTCACAACTTAACTGTCGTCTCAGGGGAATGTCGAATACAAACTCCAGCTCCTATCTCCGTCCCCAGCTCGTTTCGACCGTCTCGTCACGCAGCTCAAGTGGCGTCTTTTAGAAGGCGGTGGGAGGGCGTACTATGAACTCGGAGTCGCTGATTCCGGTACCCTGGTCGGACTCCCTCGTCAACAGCTCGAGGAGTCCTTAGAAACCCTCGAAATGATGGCCGGCGAAATAGGTGCGGCCGTGACCGTAGTCAAGGAAATAGAGGTGCATCCAGAGCTTTCGAGCCTTGGTGAATCTCAGCTCGAGAGGTGGGACGGTAGGAAGAGTGCTAGAAGGAAGGATTTATTAAGGATGATGAAGCAAGACGCGTCCTCCACCACGTCCTCAGCTGAGTGTGACACTGAACTCTCAAGCGCCGATATTACGGATGCGGAAGAAACCGCTTGCTCCTCCCCGACTACTCCCCCGACTACTCTACCAGCTTCACCTGGGGACCCCGTTCAGTTCGGACCATTCCCCTTTCCCTTCGATCCAGCCCTCGCTATGTTCACCATGGACATCGGCGAGGATTGTACAGACTACGCTGACAACGAAGCTCCGGATGGTGACGTCCCGACCGACTTCGTGACTAAATTATCTATCAGTCTTGCAATCTCCTCCGTGTACAAGCCTCGTCCAACGAAGAAACGCGCAATTCACATTGCGTCCCCCCCGTCGACCCACTTCGATGACGTGAAGAAGAAGCGCAAGAACGGTTATCCACCATCGAAATCCACTGATACCACCTGTCACACTGGGGATCCAATGGCGCAGGACTCCTTCAAGAACCTTTCCCAACCAAAGGGAGCCAAAGCACAGCCTCACAGGGACGAACGAGACAAACGGCGAGAGTTGAAGCATAATGCCCCGCTAACTCATGTCCCCCAGCGCCGTTCCACCGAGTCACCGACTAGCTCCACTGATGACCATACTGCTCCTTGTTCCACAGACATTCCTAATTCATCCGCGCTCGAGTCTCTTCATACCGCTGTTGTCGACCCTCCAGCCGGTGACGCATCGGCGACAATCATGACCGCATCCAAAGAGACACGGCTTATCGTAGAGGCGCTGGTTGAGTGGGAACTGTCGTCGGATGTGGCATTCTTAGACTTCGAGGGTTTCTCGCTGCAATAACCGGGACATCACCTGCCGTAAATCCGCAGTTTGAAACCCCCAGGAAACGTTCTCAAGTTCGTGCGGACAATAATTTCTTACCATTTCCCCGTCACAATCGTCGTCTCTTAGCTTCTGAATGATACTATTTATTGTCTTGTGTGCGCGGCTAGATCGGGAGGGGTTCTAGTGTAATCTTCAATTCAACTGCACCCAGGATCGTCCACATTGTAGGCGGCGTACTGAAGCGTTCTGGATGCATCCTACGTAGATCCGAGAAAGTGTTCATACTAACTGTATATGCATACCTTTTCCTCCCGGGCACAAAGACGCACACATTTATACCTCATAGTTACCTGCTTTTGTACTGAGGATACGCCCGAAGCGAGGTGTGAAGGCGGAAGGATCTGCATTAGAGCCACTCTAGGCAATGGATTCCCAAACCTTCCCCGCTGCATCTTCCATCACGCTCCTCCATACCGCTCCTCCAGAACCGTCGACCTCTAGTTGCTGTGAGCTCGCTGTGAGTACGTACGGTACGCCCATATCCCCACTAGTGCTGACACCTTTTACAAGTGGAAGCTCGCCAAGGATCGGGACCTCAAGTGCGGTAGCGATAGAACGGAAGGAATCGGGGGAACCGAAAAGTTGATGCGGGGTCGTGCAAGAGGGACAAATAAAGTAGGCTTGATTGAGAATGGTTCCCGTTATCTATTTTGACATATGATGCCACTCAGCGTATGAAGTATAGAATTGAAAAGGACATACGGGAACTGAGATTTTACGAAACATGGAGATCCCGCGTCGCACGTCTGCGAGGGCAACATCTTGCGGAGTCGATATAATTACAGCTCCTGTTTTATTACCGCGCATGAGGAGAAGCGGAGAACAGAGAATGTGGAATATGGCATACCGTTCAAAACAACCAACTGTCCGAGTGTCAAGGGAACGTCGCCTGTCCCCGGTGGCATGTCGATGACCAAGACATCCAAACCAGGACCATGGCCGGATTCTCGCCAGTCGACGTCAAAAAGCAGTTGTTGCACAGCTTTCTGAACCATCAAGCCTCTCCATACAACAGCAGCATCCTCTCTTGGCTTGTTCTCGGTCGACTTTGGAAGAAGGTATCCCATGGACATGGTTGGTAGTCCATGGTTCATGATAGGCAACATTGCACCGCCTTTGTGACGCGAAGTAGTGTAAAGGGTGACATGGGTGATGTGGAGAGGGCCTACCAGATGTCAACGGAGGTTCATCCGAGTGTTGAAGGCCCATCAACGTTGGTATAGATGGGCCGAATATGTCAAGATCGAGAATGCCAACTCGAAGGCGTCGTCCGAGGGACGGCGGTTTCCGCATGGCAAGCGCGAAAGCGAGGTTCACTGGATGGAATAATCCACAAGCAGCCTATAGAGATGTATCATGCTAACCTGCGACCGTACTCTTCCCAACACCACCCTTTCCACTTGCAACTGCAAGGACATTTGAGACGTGTGGTATGGGTCTCCTTTGGATCGGTCCGCCTCGACGGGGCATTTGGGGAGCTGGGTTGGAACGGGGAGGCAAGCCCTACTGAGAGTAGGTTTAGCAAGCATGCAGTTAGAAAATTGGAAACGTACCAAAGGGTTTTCATGTCTACCGGTAAAAGTGGTCGAAAACGACCTCGAACGACCAAGCTGGTGTGCAGAAGGCTTGAACTTCATAATGGTTGAACTCGAAAAGCACTTGGTGACTTGCAGACTCATCATCGTCATTCCAAGGACCCCAAATACTCTGTTTGGTTTGGCTACACTATTCTATTCGCTAGTAGGACCCTGGCAGGATCCAAGCTTGCTAATAACTCCTCCAACACCATGGTGAGGGATTATTGAATATTACCGTTATACATTGGTTATTGAACAGAGATAGGAAGTATATCCTCTCGCAGATGCCCCACCGCCTCGATACGCTGTGGAATCCGATGACGAAGATGAGTATAACCCATTATCGCCGCCGAGTGGATCAGATCAGCCCCCTGAGGTCAAAGTCGAGTTCAAATCCATTTACGATATACCTTCCAAGAGACCCCTTGTCTTTGCATCTGCCGAGGCAGGTCTGAGTTGGGCTAAAATCGTGAATTTCGGCGAACAGCAGGCTGGCATCTACGTCAATAATCTTCCAGTGCGTGTCCATCCCTTGCTTGTACGTGTGGTCAAACTGACGCCATGCAGGTAGGGTTACTGTTTCGTCCATCTTGGACGAGTGCTATCGTTGTCGTCTCCGAAGTTGAGACGCGCACACGGCTACCGCTCTTCGCTATGAGCACATACACCAAGGCCATCATCGAGCGCTTGCAGCCAACTAGGTAATCCTAGTTTTCAAGTATTTTGGGCACTTCTTCATGATCGTTCACCATCATCGAGTGTGGCTATTATAGATTCTTACCCAACTCAAGTATATATATCACCACGAGTGATCTCGCAGGACAGTGCGCCTATTCGTTATCTTTCAGTGGGGGGAAAACCAATCCCTGTAAGTCGCTAAGAACACTCATACACGACCGATTTGCCTTCGACCTGACGAGTGTTCTGATAGGATCCTGAATTAGAGTTGTTCGCTCCGCCGAACCTCTTGCAATCAACTACCGCATCCCTGTTGAACGAATTATTCCTGCGTTCCATAAGCGAAGAGCCAACTCGAGATGCCATCCCTATCGTCCTTTTGCCTTCTCCAAAGGTACCACGGCCTCCACCAACGACGTTGGACGGCAAGGGAGCTGCCGGGGATTTTGCAGACACGAACTGGGATAGAGAAACTTTGGAGAAGGTTCATAAATGGCTCTTTGAAATAATCGGGGAAGAAGTCGATCAGTCGAGTTTACGGGCCCGCGCTGAATCAGGGGCACGCCCTCCCGTCTCTGCAAGGATAACTCGTGCCACTCTTGGGGAGCTAGGCGAGGGAGGTATGTACATATGAAGCTGTCACATCTGTTAATGTAATACGACGGTCCGGAGTGGAGTTGTCCGGACTCGGAATGTAAGTGAGAGGTGAGGCGTCTTCGTCTAATGGTCCCGGCCATCATCCAAGTAATGGGCGGCAATACAATGCTATATGTTCAGGTTGGTAACCTTTGAACCGCACAATTCGAACGGTTTTCCACAGTACTTATTAATCCTGAGCCAACAAGGGGGAGGGAGGAACATTCGACCTAGTTTCAACAATTTCATGGGTTGTAGGGATGAATTCCTGTTGAAAGTACTGAATAATAGTGTCAACGGTATGCTGGGCGCACATTCTGTGGCATATTTGCACTACGATCAAGATGGCACGGCGTCCATGCACGAAGATAGACCTAAGTGTCGAGTGGTATTTGAGTATCCATACTGACGATCTAATACACGCTAATCATCCTCCGACTCATAATCGTCGTCCGAAAGATGCTGGGACTTGGTACTCCCATTCGTCAGCTCCACAACAAGTTGTTCACCACTCTTCAGTCCTGCGCCCACAAGTGATACGCTAGTAGTCCACTTGATTTCTCGTCTGGGATAAGGGCGCACAAGTTTGAAGCCCCACCAGGACTCTGCATCATTTGATTGTGATTGAATATGATTCTCCAGCCTTTGTAGGTCCTGTCCTGACCCTTCTAAAATATGCTCCGGATCGGTCTCCGGTTGCAAGGTGAGGGGTAGCATCTGTATATCCACAAACGCGTACAGTTCCGTTAGCGTAGAACTGGGAGGGAATGTTCGGACGACACGGGTATTGCCTGGTAGTTTGAGCGCGAGACGAATGCTGTTCGCGCCTGGGTGCTCGGGCGGGACAATACACCTTCGCATCCAGCGTCGATATTGCAGTCTCAGAGCCTGGGTATTTGCCTGCTGCTCTCGCTCCAGTTGCATCCTCCGTTCTTCCTGAGAGCGAGCTTCTTTCTCCAAGCGCGAGCGCTCCGCTTCTTCTTGTTCTGCCCGGATTCGGGCTTGAATACGCTCGCGGTCGCGTTCTGCTGATTCCTGAAAAGCCCTGTCTTGCTGCTCTCGGATGATTCTATCTCTCTCCCGTTCTTGTAATTGTGACTTGAATCGCGTAAGGAACGGATTGACTCGGGGTAAAAGCTGATGTTCCAGATGGTGCAGAAGTGTCTTTGCCGAGGTCGGTCCGGACTCTGGGACCGCGGGCCCATGATGACGGGAGAGAATGGTCAGCACTGGCGTTGAGGTGGAAGAAGACGAGTTGGATGAGTGATTCCGGCGAGATTGAAGCGCTATAAAAGCGACGAATGGGTATGTTGTCGCCTGTAATTTCTGAGCGGCTGTGCACAATGCATGTTAGGGTCAATCAGAGGAGAGGGCATGAGGTCGCTAACCATCCCAAGGGTCTTTGTCCCTGATATCTCCCCCCCATATGACAAAGTTGTTCTCACTGAGCATGCGGACGAAACCTGGGTGGGTAAGGGTTGATCTATCGACAGGTAAGATGTAGGTTCGTCAGCAAGGGAAATCACTGACCGCTTGAATTCTGCAACGTCATCGTGTTCGGCCGAAACAAGGATTACACAGGCTATCCTCCCTTCTTTCTGGCAAGCGTCCAAGACTTCCTCGTACGTCCCATCAAAGAAATCAGGAAGAATCTTGCTCTCATCCGCGGGACTTGTAGGTGGATATGTATGCCGCCTCGATGTCGACTGTCGACCATCAAGCCCCGTTGCTGCAACGGCTACGGACTTGAAATTGACAGCGCCGGTTTCCTCCTCGAGGGACGTGATCCAGCGGCGGGTTGCTGAGCGTGAATCAGGATGTGCTTGTCTTAGTATTCGGTAGTTCGAACTGAAGTTGAAGGGGGATGTCAACAGCGGGATCCGGAGAATCCCAGAAATAAAGCGCAGGAAGCCGGAGGCCAGGCCAATCGGTAGGTACAAAATTGAAAATAATATACGAGTCAGAGAACGCTGTGCCTTGTGAAGCTGGTGATTTAGTGGTATACGAAGGCGTAAGGGTGGCAAGCACAAACCTCATAACCTCCTTGGCCAGAATTTTCCAGCTGTACTTGAGGGGTCTGTCGGTCCCGTGGATTTCGGCCGAGCTCCCGGACTTCATTCAGTTCGTTCACAAGCAAGTCGGTTGCACGCTATATTGGAATTAACCTCCGCTACAGAACCGGTTGGTTGTACTGTAGCACTAATACCTGGACATCCCAATCGAGGGTTTGAAGCACATTCATAAGGACGTCCACGTCGTAGTTCTGGTGACCCAAGATTCCTTGGAGGTGCTCAAGGGCATCTTGCTGACTTGCGCTGAGTCGTTCCATCAGCCCCAGTTCAGGAGAGGGAGAATTCTGGTCAGTCGTGGGCCAACACCGTGACTATGACTAAGCACACCTTTGAATATATGAATTATTAATGATAATATTTATGCCGTGTCCTCGGCAGGCTCTCTCGGTACATTCCGACAAACCTTATACAATAAACTGTACAGTTATTCATCCAGATAGTCAACGATCACGGTGAGTTCCCCATCATCTTCAACATGGGGAAAGGTGCGTCGTCGGTCGTCCCCCACATCGACTATAATTTACCCACGATGGTTGCTTCGTAGTTCACGGATCTCTTGCGCGTGCCGGCAAAGTCAAGTCGCAAACACCAAAAGTTGAAAAGCAGGAAAAGAAGAAGACCCCAAGAGGTCGTGCTAAGAAGCGTATGCTGTACAACCGTAGGTAGGTAAGAACGGAACGTACATGCCCGGTTTCTGACGATGCGTATATAGATTCGTGAACGTCACGACACTCCCTGGGGGGAAGCGGAGAATGTACGTGGCGCTGATTCTCATAGGCCTCGTCCTCTGTATCGCCCTGACCGCGACATCCTTTCTAGGAACCCCAACCCGGAAAAATAAATTGTACATGACTGCACAGCTACGGGGAGGATCTAAGGCTCCCAGTGAATACCGGTTGTTGGTCGCATGGCATGAGCGGGCATAATGAATTCTCAAATTCATGATTTCCATGTGAAGTTCTATCTTTGTGATGCAATGTGATAAATATCGATAGCAGGGATGTATTACAGCAATTCCCAAGTGGGCGCAGCTGTGACGCAATAACATTCCACCTCATCGACTTGACATCACATCACTCTTTTGATGGCTGCAACACACCATTATGCCTGTCAATGCAAACGCGTGATCAATCAATATCTCGCCTCCAGCAGTGTGCACGAATACGAGTGCAGCAACATCCTTATACCTCGTCAGCGAGATCCTCACCCGTTACTCACCCGTGTGTCACCGGTCGCATCACTTACTATAGACAGGTGACAACATCACACTTATGCTAAGTTAGGGTGGATAGCATAAATTGGCTACTTTGGTGGTAACTTCAGCACTCAGCAGTCGCCTCTAGGGAAAAATAAAGTCAAGTCACGAGCTAGGGATCTGATGTATGTAGATTAGATTACTGATAAGCATGAGATAAATCCATATCAGCACAATCACATGACAAGGCTAATGCTCCCTCTGTCAACACTGCCACAATGGCCCATGCATTGTCATCACCAACAGCAGGCATAACCATACTTCCATTCTCACTCATTCTTCATTGTTTTTCAATATAGTTTTTTAATTCATATGTAGAATACATTTAGCAATCAATATATGTATATTATTTTTACTACCATACACTCCCTAGAAGGCTGCCCAAGTGACTCTCTTGTGTGAAAATTTCATGCACAGTTTGAGTTTAGACTCCAATTGTGCAGTGGTTTGCACTCCAACACAACCAACAGAGTTTAAACTAACTTCCTCATTGTTACCCTTATCACTGTCATCATGCTTGCTGCTGTTGTTAGTGTTGTGGCCACTCTTGCAGCTGACATTGCCATTGTCAAGCCTCTTCTACTTGTTCTCCACCCATCATGACAAGCCTGGAGTCTACCTCCCACCCTTAAGAGCCTCAACTTTCCACCCCACTGCTTGAACATGTACCCAATGTTGAGGCCACTGTGACCAATGCCCCATTTGTCCCATAGTCTACCTACAACTTTGATGGCATTCCATCCATTTACCCTTACACCTGACATGTATTCTTGTCATGGACAGTTGCAGCCTCTCACATGATCCATGTGCATGGTGGTAAGTTCATTTTAAGTTTGCTAGTTTACTCATTGCTTATGATAATTCTTGTTCACCAGCACCACAACCATGAAACAGCACAAGAACCTCTCAACCTCCCATTGGGTCAAGGGAGCATTCTGTCAGGATGGCTTGTCCACTGAGAAATCTGTAACATCACTCCATGGTGTCCACTTCAATTGTGTACATGAAGAACAATGGCAAGCAAAACAGATTTCAGGTATGGTGTATCATCATATTCCAGCAATTCCAGCAGTTCATTGTCTCCAGCTACTTATCAGCTTCAAGAATGTATCATTGAAGCTGCTATGGAGATTGGTGACTTCACAGATGACTTTCCTTGCCCTGAGCATAATGATCAGCAAGACAATCACAAGTTCACAGATGAAGAGAAGGATGAAGACAATGTGGAACTCTCAGACACTGCATGGATGTTTTTGAAGTATTTTGTGACTGCCACTCAGAGGTGTGTACAGAATATGTTATGGGGATCTCAATTTGAATGTTTGACCCCAGTCAGAGTGTCTTGGACTGTCATCATGATACCCACACTCAATTGCAATGCAATCAACAAGCATACATAGCTTGGCAAGATCAATTACCCAGTCTTGTTGACCAGTACCTGGAGTGGAAGTATGGCAATGCAGAAGATCAGACTGATGATGCTGTTGACCTGCATCAAACAAGTTTCATGCATGGCCAGGAAAGTCTTACTCAAAAACATTAAAATTCTACCACTACAAGTGGTTAGAATTCCCCAATACTTTAGGGCCAAATGATCCTTAATATGACCTATGCACCATAATTTTCCAGAGTATTTCACCCAAGAATGAGTAAGTAATCAATATGTTTCTCACTTCATAGTATTGCTACTACTTAAAAATACATTGCTAAATATCTTCATAAATATTACCTACATAGCTAAGTGTCAGTGAGATGAAATGATCATGTGACCATGTATGAGTCATTGTGACTCAGCATGACTCATTATGACTCATAATTCTCTTGGCAATTACTTGGCACATAATATAGTACAAAAATGGCTATATAAATTAATATGATTTAGTATGACTCATTATGTCTTAGCATTTGTAAGCAGCCAAGAAGACCTCTGATTGGTTAGTACAGCCTTTGTAAATATTTATATAAGGAGAGCTTTTGAGGCCACTCAGAATTATCAGATTTTTGTTCTCTGATCACCATTATTGGAGTTCCCACAGGTAACCCCCAGAGGACCTGGTGCAGGACAGCCTCCAATTCTATTTTACACTGCTAGCTACATTGTTAGGAGCAAAGACTTGTACCAATAGTGGACAAGTGGATGGGACACTTTTAGGGAGAAAACCCATATTTGAACAACTAAAAGGAACAGATCCCCAACAACCTACATAGTACTACCAGTACTATTCTTCTTCTTCTACTCATCTGACTATCCACCTCAAGGGATAAGTGATAGTGCAGTGAGAGGCCTCATCATCATTCTCCTTAATTGCACAATAGTATTGAGTTGACAAAACCTATTTGAGTGAACTAAGTGATTCATTAATTACACTTCCAATAAACTTGAAACATATTGATAACCTTACAAATCACCATATCATTGGATTAGTGTGCCACAAAATTACTAACATTTTTAGGAAATACTTTCACACAATCTATAAATCAACTACACTACTTTAGTAACTTATTAGAGTTCACTGCCAATATATCTTAGTGTCCAATTGCTAACATATCAACAATACTATCAACACAACTGTTCAAGAATCCCTCATAATCAGTCCATAAACCTTGTTGAGGATTGATGAACAACCCACATTATTAGCTACACCAAGTTTTCTACCAATTCTAGTGCTAGTAGAACTAGCCACCAGTCTTGTCTAGGAGATACATACATCCCTAGCTCATAGTGTTCTAACTGTGGAAATTAAATTGATTAGCCTGGGAATAATTTTACCAGTTTCATTGCATTTGCCTATGAAGAAGACACTGTTGGTCATGTTTTCCATGTGGATGTTGTCAGCATCTTGAATGAATCAACTTCCCATGTCTTGTCCCATCCTGCAGTTGATGTGTTACAGCTTATACCCCCCACACACATATTGACCAATGGCATGACAAAAAAAGTTAATGTTGCACTCATCTGAGCTGGCACCATTGGCTGTTCACCCACTTAGCTGACAACAGCAAGAACCATTGAGTGTCTTGAACTTTATTATCAGCTCTGCCGCCAACAGTCTTCACTTAGTGTCCAAGTGATGGTAAAAACTCTCTGTGCCCTACACAATGTAAGCCTTCACCTCATCTTATCACAATGTCATTGTAATTATCAATACTCAGATGATGTACAGTCACCACCTACATACTCAATTTACTACAACCTTTGATGTCTATCTCAACATACTCTGCCACATATATGTTTCATTAGATCAAGTGCTTGGATGTGTGGGCCTCCATTGGAAGCTACAAGGTGCATGCCCTTGTTGTGTGTTTGTCATAAGTTTTTCATTTTCATTCTTCATTATCAATCTGTGAGCATGCCACAGCAGCCTGATGAGCCAGCATTGATACTGGCTCATCTACACAGTATGGATGGTACATCAGTGAATCTGAAATTTTTTGAGAATGTTATATAAAATAATTACAAACCCTACATTTGCCATGATTTCAATAATTATTATTACTTGAAAGCCAATCATCTATATGTGCAGATATAGGTCAAAGATCATTAATAACAGCTATAAAAGATATGCCTGAGTATCTTAAGAGCTAATTCTTAGTGTAAATTAGATCATTAGAGTTGATTGTCTTGTAATAGAATTCAACTACTATACTTTGATCCTTACTTATACTATTCCACCTGATAAGGATATGATATAGCAGTACTAAGGACAATGTAATTGACAAATTTTCAATTACTTGTACAAATTATGAAAGATCATCTTTGTTATCTTATATAGAAACCCATACAGGATCAAGGAACTGATATGTGAATGGCACTAGTGTTCTCATAATGTTGTGTTAATAGAATCCAACTACTGTATTGTGATCTTTGCCCATACTATACCATCTGATAGGAATATGGAATTTTCCATGGACTTTCCATGAGGTTGACACCATTATCATAACTAGAATGTGGTGCCTTATTGCCAGCATATTGAGCCCAATGCTTCATAAGTAGAAATTTTATATACATTGAAAATAAACATGAAAGTTCTATAGGTTCTATATACTTCCATTACCTTGAGCAAATGAATAGTTGTTGAAATGGTCAAAGTGAATATATTGGCCAGCACATGGTGTATGATATCAGCAACCATCTATATTTATCTACAGAACAAGGATAACACATTAGGTTATTGAAATGAAGTAACTTCATATGCAGGCATGAGTCCTTCACAATCACTTGACAACTGGTGGTGCAGGAGGCACTGTTATGACCAGTAACAATGGTACACGTTCGTGAAGAACCGTGTCTCGTTCCTACACTTGGGCACCTCCATATGGAGTTAAGTGTGAATGGCTTGACCTAAGTCAACAGTACTGGGACTGGCCCAGAGTTGGAAGAGTGGAGGATGAAGCAGAGGGGAGGCGAGGCACAAGGGAGGGGATCTCAAGGAACAATATGACAACATGAAGTAGTGTATATCAAGGTTAAAGAAAGAGAAGAGTACAGGCGGCGCTCTAATATATATACCAGGGACTCTAGGGCAGGTATTGGAGTCCTAAGGATAAATAAGGTAAGAGACGTGTCACGTTGCGAGGCACGTGAAGTAAATGAAGTGGATATAAGGGGAAACACATAGCTATGAGAGAAGCTATGGAGGAGGCAGTGTCATCGTGAGTCAAAGAGAGTAAAGTAAGAGTCAAAGGGGAAACCCGAGAGGTGGTGGGGAGGGGAACATCCGGAGGCAATGAAGGAGATGGTCACCCGATGAGGAATAGCCTCATCTAAGAGGTCAGCCCACGTGGAGGTTGGGATATCATAGTCCCGGAAGTTGGAGAATAGGGTGGAGAAGAGGGTGGTCCCAGGATGGTCAAGATGAAGAGGTGGGGTGACAGATGAGGGGATTGGAGTCAGTGGGCAAGGAGGAGGAGACAAAGAAGGAAATTGATAAGGGGTCTCCTCCTTAACTGTAACAGGCACCTCCACCAAAATGCACTGGGCTGCCAAGCAAGCAATGGACAATGAAGCCATGTTTGTGGGAGCATGGGGTGTTACGACTAGCCTGGGTAGGGATAGTGGTAGACTCGGTCTTTCTGGATTTCAACAAGAGGGCTGGGGAGTTGTAGGACTTCTACAACGACAAAGGTAAACAATCCCATGGGACTTCCACAAGGATGGAGGGGTTGTAGGACTTCTACAACAATAAAGGTAAATGAAGAGTGTTGACTCAAAAGTACAATGATGACTTAGAGAGCTAAGGTTCAAGGACAATGGTAGGTCTAACTTAGGGACAAAGGTAGAACTACAAGGGTTTAAATACAAATTGAAAATGAAAGGACAAATAGAAGCAAATGGAACTTCATAGGAGATGAAAGAATGATTGGTGAGGAGATGCTGACTGATGGTAGAATATTATAGAAGGTGATGGAAAGTGTGGATTAGGTCAGTGAAGAAAAGAAAAGAAAATAACTAGGCAGCGACAGTGTTTGAACAAGGTTGCCAATAGATGATGAATGAGAAGCATAGGTAGTTTAGGATAAGAAGAAAAGAGTAGGCACGATGACAATTTGTAACATGGGGAATGTCTTGTTCACATCCAAAAACTTTCCTGTTGTATAGTATCAGCATCAAGTTAGAGATCAGGACCTTTGTGATCTCATACCTGTCCCACCAGAGCAACAGATCCTGAATTTAGGTCTTTGCAACTGGACCTGAGGGAGCTTTGAAATAATTAATGATATTTTGGTAAAAAACCCAGGCATTGAAATCACCATCCATAGTTCACCAGTATGTGAGGCCTGAGAGTGCAAAATGAAGCTGTAATCTTATTTGTCAGTGATGTGAACATTCCATCCCAAGATGTAGCACCTGTATTGCAGCAAATACCATTGCCCAAGGTCTAATAGAGTGCATACCAATGAGGGAAGTGATGTGGGAACATGCACTTTTGTTAGTGGACAAGCATGCATATCTGTATGCATTGCAGGTCTCAGCATGTTCACCAGCAGATACTTCTTGAGCCAAGGTAGGAGAAGTGAAAATTAGTTTGAAGGCCTGGTATTACATTCAACACACATCTCCATTGATATGGGAGGGGGGGAATTACCTTCAGTAGCAATGTAGACTTGAAAAGACCCTTTTCTATGTTCTCAGGATTGTACTGATATCCTGTGTCATACAGGAACCTCAGCCAGGAGTCTTCAGCCACAAGGAATTCCAGGTGGCATTCACAAACATTTTTCCTTACCCTAACAATCATCAGTGGGACAGGTCCATAAAGGGTGCAACCACTTACTTGGTGTTATCCCAGTCATATTCAACAGGACAGAGAAGACATCCCATAATGTCATGATTCAAGCTGTGGTTGGACTTTATGCTCAATGAGATGGGTGGGTCAACAGGACCATAAAGATCACTGAGCCAATCAGAACCTCTTTTTTCAGGCTCAAGGCATTGTTGCCCTGAGTGCCATCACCACTTTTTCACAACTGGAGCACATTAGATGCAGGAACCATATTAATGTGCATATTTTTACCTCTTTAAATATTCACTTGAGTTCATCCAGTTTGCAACTTGTCAATTTAGCCTTGACCCACAGGAAAAAATTGAGGAACTCTTGGAAACCTTGGTAGAGATGGTCTTGACTATGGAAATTAAATATAGGATTGACAGGAAAGGCAGATGAAACTCAGCCAGGGGAATGTGGGAATGGCCCATTATGGTCATCCTTGTCATCCAAGCCTTCATTCATGATCTCTGCCTGTCAATCATATTTATGAATGAGGTCTGTTGCATTATCAGATAGAGAGATGACCCTTCTAAATGTGTGTCCTTTGTTAACAATGCTGGCAGAGTTTCTAGTAGTATTCAGAGTCATCAACCAGGAACTGATATATCACTAGAACTTATGATCATCTTGCTTTCTTGCTTGAGTGAAGTTGCTTGAGCTCCTTCTCTAGCTCCCTGATTTGGTGTTTCTCTCTAAAGAGATTATCCTGCTCTCTTTTGTTTCTGTTGGATGCAAGCATGGTGCTGCTTTGGGGATTAGCAGACATGGTAGAAGATTGCAGTGCAGACATGAAGTGAGGAGGAAGTTGAGCAGTGAGTGAGCAAGTCCTGGAACAATTTTTGTATGGTCAGAAATGCACTTCACTAGTAACACAAAGTGATATCATGTCACTCAGTGGCCTAGTATGCTAGCAGCACATTACCCATCAAGTGTGTTCCAGTTATGGAACAGAGTGTCCAACTGTTGATGGCAGGTGAGTGATTAGTAACTGATAAACAACAACATGCTGCCATCAGCAACATAAGACTCAGAGAAACAGCATTTAAAAACTGGCAATGTGGGTTGTGTGTCCATACCAACTTCATAAACAGGGGGCCTAATTCCCTATGATGGGATTCAGATCAGTAAAAAGGTTGTGGCAGAAGGGAACCATGTAAAAGAGACAAAGACCCTGCTGCACTGCTGTACTAATCCAGTGACTATGACATAAAATGAGATTCCTGGTGTCCACTGAAGAGTTTCCAGTATGACATACCACAATGAGATCAGGCATCCCTTACTGCCATGAAGGGAATCACCTGTTGCATGGCAAAGACTGGATGTAACATTATCACTTGACAACCACTGGCATACAGGTCATGGCTGAGTTATGGGTGGCTGACAAAAACAAAATCCAGGGTCCTCCTGGAGTTACAAGTTCCCTGCCACACTTTATAGCAATGCCAAAAGTTTGTTTGACATTAGCTAATTGACTCGGATAGCTTATGTAGACCAACCATCATGATTATTGGTCCAAGCTGGAGAGAAGACATTATGGTGGGTCAAGGTAAAGCATTACCTAGTGTGATGCTGGTGGTGGATTGCTCATACCAAATCAATAAATACTGCTGTCAAAACCCACCAGCACATACCTAAACAATGGCACCATTAGCATATATTCACACTGGAAAAGGGCCTTACAAGCCTCTCACTGTTGCATATATATCTCCTTAGGCAACAAGTTTGTGCCAAGTATTGTTTGCTGGTCAACATGACTCAGTCACCATTGAGCTTGACATTGTAAAACTGCTATAAAGCCTCCTGGAAGGAAGTTCCTCCAGTCAGATTAGTAGCAAAAGAAAGTATATAAGAAGGGTATGAATAGTTCGACCCTAAAGGGATTTGAAGAAGAGCGGCACCAAAGAGAAGGATAATGCTATGGCTTACTAGACCCAATGTTAGAGATTCTGGATGTATTCTGGAAATAAATATAGTATTAGATTGATTGGATCAGCGGTGGAGGTGTTTTGGGTATGGTGTTGATGGTGTAAACATGTTGAGAACTCAGAACAAGCACTTTAGAAGAACAGCACTGAGGATCAGGAAAGATGGCATTATGAGTCCTAAGTAGGACACTTTATAGTCTGGAGTTACCCAGGCATAAGCGTTAATATAACTAAAAAAGAGGATATATAAAAGAATAGAAGGTAAACATGAAAGTATACATTGTGGGGAGGGAAACCCGAGTGCAGAACCAAGATATAACATTGAAAGCAGGTATGAAAGCTAGAAAAGGGGTATGGACTGTTCGAGATGGAGTCCGAAGTAAATATTGAGATGAAGTGGAAGCTCCGAAGGTTGGAGGAGCACTGGATCATAGTGAAGAGACTTTGGATAAATTGGAAGAACATATGAAGCATTTTAGGACAATGAAAAAGGGGAGTTCATCTTGTGTGTGCACTCAGGTAATGTAGGATCTCTACAACATGATATCAGAAATTGTGCAAAATCTTCCATCATTTGC
>JBBPQP010000253.1:0-35363 GCA_038092555.1 Boletus subgraveolens | reverse complement strand
CTAGTAAATAAGCTTAGTGCACTCTAGAGCTAGAAGTTCTACTGAAAATTCTACCCCCACTGTCCACATCAAACCCATTCGACAGGTGGTCCTGTGACGTGTGACTGAGCGGAATTTTCGTCAAGTCAAATCCCGCTGTGACACGTGACAGACGAACCGATAGTGAGGGTACAGTATGAGCTACGAGTCGTAGCATAATTAACGATCAGTCTCTCAGAAGGCATTAACACGACATGAACGCCACTACGTCATCAGATGTTTGAACCTTACCACCGCTGGGCGGTCTTTATGAGTTGAGGGGAATTTCGTCGTATCGGACAACTCGGACAGTATCGGCAATTGGGCACATTCTCAGGCTTGAAGATCCCATGATCAACCTCCATGTTCCAACAGTGAACCGACCGTTTTCACTCACGCCCCTTCGCCCGACGCCTTCACCACATTGAGTTTAGTATTTACATCTGAATCCGACAAATAGAAGTTGTCCAGTATGACTGCTCAGCCCCCACTTCCCGACAAATGGACCAAGTTCTTGATGGATATTTATACGATGGCCCAGCCGCCTATCTTGGGTACGGTCGACCTCAAGGAAATCGAAGAAAAAGCGAGAGAGGTTATGAAGAAGCATTTACGTGCGTTCCGCCGGGCAAACTCGTTTATCCTCCCGATGGCTAATCGTCTGCTCGTCTCGACAGCGGCATACATGTATACCTTTGGAAGTGCAGGGACGTGCTCGACGGACCTAGCAAATAAAAAGTCACTTGAGAATTGGAAGATCATCCCCCGAATGCTCGTCGGTGCAACGAATCGCAGATTAGAAGTGTGTCTGTTAGTTCAGCATTCTGGCGCACTCTCACGCATGATTTATTAGACCACGATTTTTGGCGTGAAATATCCTACCCCGTTATTCGTTGCACCTATTGGTGTGCAAGGTATTCTACATGCTGACGGTGAACTCGCGAGTGCACGTGCTGCTGGAAATGTCGGCGTCCCTTACATTATGAGCACTGCATCTTCCCGTTCCATCGAAGACGTGGCGACGGCCAACGGTCCGAATGGTCACAGATGGTATCAACTTTATTGGTGAACTCGTCCTTTCGCCAACGTTGCCTTTGGCGGACTGCTGACTACGCTTGGGAATCTCTAGGCCCCGTACCTCAGAAGTCACCCTCTCGTTACTGAAACGAGCGAAAGTGAACGGGTTTACGGCGCTCGTGATCACGCTGGACACTATGATCCTTGGTTGGCGTCCTCATGACATCAAAACTTCGTATCTTCCTTTTGCCTACGGGGTTGGGATCCAGGTCGGCACGTCTGATCCTGTGTTCATGAAGCGGTTTGGTCTCGAACCGCGCCAAAGCGAGTCTACCAAATTCCCATTGGAGCCCGAAAAGATCAGAAAAGCGGCTTTCAAAAAGGGCGACAAAGATGTGGCAAGGGAGATGATGTTGGGGATGGAGTGGCTCGGCGAAGTGAATTCGGGGGTTTTTAGGACATGGGAGGACTTGAAGTTCATCAGGGACAATTGGGATGGGCCTATCGTGCTGAAAGGTATCCAACGCGTTTCAGTGAGTAGGTGAACCATTTGATCCCATCAATGGATGACGTATCTGCTCTTGGGTGTACAGGATGCAGAAACAGCGATCACACAAGGAATCGACGGAATCATTGTTTCCAACCACGGTATACTAGTTGTGTCTGTGAAGGCTCACTAGACTGACGTCGGAATACTTGAAGGTGGTCGCCAGGTCGACGGCGCGATTGGTTCATTGGATGCACTCGACAAGATCATGCGCTCGCACAAAGTTCGTGCCGCACAACAGGCCGGAAAGTTGACCGTTCTTTTCGACTCGGGGATCCGCACGGGAAGTGATATCATCAAGGCCCTCGCATTGGGTGCTCAAGGTGTCTTGAGTCAGTCTTGTCATTCTTTGAGCTCCACTCGCGCGCAATGCTGATTCTGTGTTCGCACAGTCGCACGTCCGTTCATGTATGGCCTTGCGATCGCTGGACAGGAAGGTGTCGAGCAGATCTTGAAGCAGACCATCTGTGATTTGCACGTCTCGATGGGTCTCACTGGGTATGGTGACATCAGCGAGATTATCGGGAAGAGGGACGAAATTTTGACGAAGATGGAGTACAAGCTGTAATCGTCCGAAGTCATGTAGGTTTTATCTGGTTGAATGAGGTTCGTTTTTGCTCTAGTCGTCACACGAGAACCCCTGCGAGAAAGATTGACCAACCAATTGTCCCAAGGAACAAGGGGAGGGTACTAAAGCGGTAATGCAAGATGCTTCATTTCACAGATATTTCTAGCAGTGTCTGGAAGGAGTCGCCCATCGTGGAACCATCGTCATGAAAAACAGAAAATCACTGCATCGTTGGCTGTATTACTGTACATTCATCTCAATACAACTATTCACAAAGCAGGTATGATGTGGACAGTAAGCACTGGTGCGCGTTTGTTTGTGGAGCGTCAGCCTAGTGATAATCTTCCGTTTTCTCGCAAAGTTTTGAGAACAGGCGAGTCCAGTGCTTCTGAGGACGACCGAAAAAATTGAACGCGGACACGAACTTGAAAGAGAGGCAAAATCGAACGGGAATACCAATCCGGGCCACAACCCCCCTCCGCGATGAAAGTGACCCCCAAATCAAAGAATACCAAACAAACTCTTTCCCATACTCTCTTCAGCGCTTGCTGACATCTGCGACCTACGCTCATATTCCGTCGACCGACCAAAATCAATCAATCGGAAACTACAGCGTCGGTGTCGGCAGGGTAAGTCACATTGATGATCTTCTAAAGGACTGCACGTAGGATGGTGCTTTTGCATGAGTATGTTACGCTCAGCGAACGACCCGTGAAGCTACCCTGCACAATGGAGGCGGAACAGCAGTGCTGCGCACTCGTGTCGATCGTCGGTCGATAACTTGCCAGCGCAGATCGGTTTACCACAGTGTTCGATAAGCAAGATGGGGCTGCAAAACTCGTCCTCGTCGTCCGAATTGGATGGGATGTCTGGTGTGCAGTACCCGAAGAACTGTGGCACGAGCGCACCGACGGGTGTTGGATCGTGAAGAGGCGCTACAATGTTGTACCCGGTCCAGTGCTGGAAGAAGTGGGCGGGGAACTTGAGGTAATTGCTAGCTTCTTGCTCAAGGTGCACATCGTCGGGAAGCGACACGGAACTTGGCCGTCCGGGGAACTGGTTTCTTTTTGCTGACCTCATGCTCGCAGATGGTGTCAGGGAACGAGAAGTTTTGCCATTGGACATTCGGGTGGATTGGAATGACCAGTCCTTCATAATGAATGTGACGCTTGATCATGGGGTCTGACACACGCGCAAAGTGCTGCGAGGGAGCATCCGCTGGGGGAGTCTCCGCAAATGAAGTTGCGGTCACCATGTCTATCGTTTCCATGGGCACTTGCTCCAGTGTCACCTTAACGAAGCTGACATATCGTGGAGGGATCT
This sequence comes from Boletus subgraveolens, assembly GCA_038092555.1. Lineage (NCBI taxonomy): Eukaryota > Fungi > Basidiomycota > Agaricomycetes > Boletales > Boletaceae > Boletus > Boletus subgraveolens. The sequence continues at coordinate 31,890 of JBBPQP010000253.1, read as the reverse complement.
GGTCAGAGGATGATGAAGGAGAATCACGAGACTCAGCGGTCTCATACTCTTGCGCCGCTTCGTTCAGGCGCTGTTCCCACTCTTCAGACTCCCTAAGTCTATCTACTTCAACTTTGATCTACTCGTCAATGCATAGCTTGCAATAAGTGCTGTCGCAGAAAATGTCGCGCGGGAGCTCTGATTCAGCCTCATAGACGATGGAATGATTCCCCGTCCCAAGCCTGCCCTTTGGGGAGAGGTACAGATGGGCTTCAGGTACCTCAGTTAGTTTGCGAGGCCGCTTGGGGAGAAAGGCACGGATTGCGGGCTGCTCGATGGGCCCTTCCGTTTCTTGCAGAGAGATGAAGACCGTTTCAGGGATCTTGAGTGCTTCGCCCTCGACGGCAGCAGCCCCTTTCGACGCAGATTCTGCCATCCTTTGCGATTCGGGTGGTAACTAGAGGGTATACGTGCGTATATGATCGGTCGTCGAGGTCCAAGACTTCCCTTCATGGGATGCGTCAGGGTCATGTGACTCGGTACTAATGAGTTTCCATGGATCATGCACTTACAGCTTCCTAGGGAGAAGGTAGATCGGTAGGCCTCGCTGAAGAACAAACGGAGAATGTGGGGTTTCGAACGGGACCAGCGGCCATGGCGAGGGGTAACAGTGACCGGGGTGAAATGGTGACTCCATGGGAATGTTTGATGGAAGTTGCTTATCAACGACGCCAAAACCTGCATGCACGCGACGTTTATGAGCCGTAATGGCTTGAGCAGGGTCCCATGCTGGGATTTCCTCAGGATATGCTTCACGTGCTGCCTAGGCAATCTCATCTCGGGCGTGCTCAAGTTCACCAAACGCCTTTATGACGCCGGTGAGTTTGCTTCCGGTTGAGATGGTCAGACCATGGAAGTTGCTGGGTATGGGACGGACAAAGTAAAAGTCGTAGAGCGTAGCTCCCCACAGGTTGAGGCCATTACCCGCCTCTTTGCCGTGAATGTCCGAAGGTACAATGAGTTTACCATTGGGATCGCGTGGCCAGTGGCGGAATATGAAGCGCTTTTTATCCTTTGGATAATTCATCATGGCTTTCATGGAAGGTGTGATAGAATGAAGATCAAGAGGGGGCGGGTAGGGCTCGTTGGCATCTGCAGATCTAGACCATCACCCATATCAGCCACTGGTAGAGGGAGAAGGGGAACACAGGGGCCATAACATCTCACGTTTCTGCTTTCGCCTTTCCTTTGTCCTTATGAATGGAGTGGTCATGAGGGGTGTCTGCGGCAAGCTTGGCTTTGGCCTTTTCGGTTTTGAGAAAGCCTCTTTTCATGATGGATATCGATGTCGACTTGTGAGCGGTGGCCATAGTGGAAAGAAGAATGGAGAGTGATCAGTAGTAGTTTTTATCAGCGAAGCCGCCAGGGCAGGAATATTCATCAACAATCAACACGCGTCAGATTATCGGGGTTGCGATCGTTTGACGTGTTTGGTCGCGTGTTCCGTCCGCGGTACTAGCTTGAGGCGACTCCGTCACTTGTGCGCGAACTCAATCGCACCAGGTATTTATATGCTCGCTACCAGCAGAGCTCACTACTGCAATTCAAGCCTTGACTTTGTCCAGCTTTTGACGCAATAGGTGTCAAGGCGAACTCGTATCCAACACGATCAGGCTGCGCCGCGACTCCGCCATAAAATTCTTGCTACCAAAATTGTGTCCCCCACCTGAATCCAGGAAGTGAACAAACCCCCCTTGAATCCGGACGCTTGCAAGCGTCCAACCATACTTAATCCGTAACTGCTGCGACGAATGTATCTACTGGCAGACAGTAATTGTTACACCACGACGAGACTCGTGACCTTACACGTCTGATGCACAATTCTCAAGAGAACGAGTCAGTCCGGACTAGAATGAACGAGGGAAGGGACTCAGTCGAGATGAGAACAATTAATAGCATTGATCCTACCCATAGTGAACGAGAGAGGGGACAAATCTAAGGTCGGTATGTATCAAGTACTCAGTAGGAATAAGATCTCACCTCAGTTAAGAAGAGAACGACTGAAGGGAGTGAGAAGAGAGAAAATGTTACAAGTAGTGCCTGTTGAGACGGAGAGTGAAAAAGAGAACAAGAAGCATGTAGATAGGAGTGTACGTGTTGTATGTGATGCGGTTATCGCTGATCCGTGATAACAATTTCTTTCAGCTTTTCGTAGATGTGAATGGACGTAAATTGGAAATATGCGTCAGCAAAAGCTGTTGGGTTGTCTGCAAAGAGTTGGGATTAGCGACAGAGACATGAAATAGCCTGGCGACTGACTGTTCACGTAGTCTGGTGAGAAGGGGGAAGTCGTGAGCTTTCAGTCTGTTCGGGTTAGGAAGGAGAAAGTCACGTACCGATGCAATCCGAGGGGCACCCAGAAGCGGTATAAGTAGCCGAGTTACCAGCCGAGTAGCCGCCTCCATATAGTTTAAGTCCTTTGAATCCATGCGCGGATGCTCAAGAGCTACTCACAGAAAGTCAGATTAATGATGATATTGTTGGCATCAAAGTGGGTTTTCAAATCGCAGTCCGTATTGGGGAAGTATGCAGCGGGTGTTCCCTGTAAACAACGGTTTCAGAGAAAGCCTGGAGGTCCGAGGAAGGGAAGGAGCCATGACACACCCAACTGCTTGTGTCGATAGTGGGAGCACCACATGTCGCATCACTAGGCGCTGATGCATCACCGCGTTCCCAGAACCAGATACTGATGTGGTTGTCTGTGCGTTCTATCGCATACCTGGAGTGATTTGCTGAGACAGTTCATTGACTCGCAAGAGCAAAGTACCTACCATCCACCACCAATGTTGTTAAAACCGGGGCCGAAGCTGTTGTTGTCCTCGGTCAATTCCACCCCGCATCCCATATTGTTATCGACTGACAATGGTAAGCTACGCTTTAAGACGAGGAATTCGAGCACCACCTGTAGTATCGCAGTTTGTAGAAACGGTCGTCCTACGCAAACATTGAGTAGAGATGATCAAAACATGTGCACCTCTCCCTTACCCGAGCTGTGTCACACCAGAAGCGGGGATTGAGCAATCTAGGATAAACGACGTCGACTACGATGTTAGTGGTAGAGAGCAAATCTACTGACTAGGACTCGTATGGAGTGTCGATTTATTCGGTTCTACATCGTTCACACCCTCGACAATATCAATTTCACCCTGCAGACTCGGTTAGTGCCAAGAACATTCTATAATGTGGAGCAAGCGTACGCCATTGGGCCAGTTAGATTCGTCAGTCTCCCAAACGGCCTACATCCGAATGTCAACTCTAATTGCTTCGTATGAGCACCGCGACACGGAAGCAAAACTTACAGGCCATGTGCTTTGAGTGTCAATTAGAAGTACAAGAGACGAATCTAAATACTGAATCGGAATGAAACTTACCCGCATCCTTGGGGCATGTGTGGCATGTCAAACCTGAAAGCGAATACGAGTCACCCAAACGTACCAATCCAGAACGTGTGGTCATACATACACAGCGACGTGAGTGGTGTATTGATTATTAGAACGGATCCGAACGGAATTCCGTCCAGGACCGCTTGGCGAGAGGACGGTAGTGTCATCTGCACGTATGACGAAAGTGTTGCTTGTAGCATATGTGAGATTCAAGCTCCGAGCGGTCGACTCGTCAACGTAGTTCCTGAATAGAGTATGCATAAGAAACTCCTGAAGAAGTATGACATCACCTACACGCGACCGCTGGTGGGATCAGGGATGGCTTCGAAATTGAAGGCACTGTAAAATCCTTCGCCAATAATACTATCACTGAGATAGTATCTCGCACCCGCCAACGCAGATCCAACGAGGGACGCGAGTACAAGCCCACCGTTCGAGGTCGAGAACTTCATAACGATTACAGCTGGAACAGGAAGGGTGCGATGTTGGTTGGTTGTAGTGTATGTCCATGTATTGTATTTATGTGCCTCAGAAGCCAGGGCATCTTTATATGACCACGATGAGAACCATGCGTTATGCGTCTAGTTCCCATCCAGAGCCGAGTGGCTGAAGAGCTTCGCTCAATGAAGATTTCTCGAGTTTCAAGTTACTTCCTGCGGCAGAGTGAGGAATGAACGTGCTCGCTGCTCCGCAAGCATCGTCACAAGAGAGTGCTTTTTTCAGAGCTTGTCCGAAGAGGAACACTTACCGATCAATCTTCATGCTACTAATCAACAGCGAGAGTACGAAAAACCTGTTGGCAAGCTGGATTCAGTTTTCGTTTTTGGTTAGCTTGGTTTCATTCCCCCATTTGACTTGATGACTTCCGTTTTCTGCCGTGATTTTCCTTTTTTGCTAGCCGTCCTCCAATCATATCAAAAATCTCATAATGCATATTACCAAAATATTGTAGTGGCATCGGTGCCAAACACAACGCAAAAACCAATATCTGCCTAACATTGCCTCAGGTTTTCTCTGTTTTATTTGAACTTGGCCTGGCTCGTTACCGGTTTGACCTATTATCCCGTACAATAGCTTCGGCAGTCATCTTGATTTGTCAGTTTCACGAACTACTAGGTGGTGCGCTTGCCGCCTAAGACCTTGCTTGCCATTTTCGGAGCTATGCACATGAAGGGACGTTCGACGAGATGGGTTGCTAATAATACAAGGCTATAATACAAGGCTACTACAAACTTGAATGGAGTGACCCACGCCGTCCAATGTTTATGTCGCCCTCTCGCGTGGACGACGAAGTTCCACCATTCAATATTGCTGCGCGACTTCGAAGACAAATTATTCACACGTCATCCCTCCGAAGCACTGAGAGAAGAAGTCTGACATTCGGTTAAAGGCTCTAGCAACGAAAACGAGGGTTACCACAACGGGTGATAACGGATGGACTGGAATGTGAGTCCAAAAATGGTATTTTTACATAATAAATTTGTCCATGTGTACGATTGACACCCGAACGCACTGACACTGTGGATGACCTTCACAACAGATTTATGAATATCTAAATTGGGTTTAAGTGTGATACTTAACATCAAATAGGATCATCAAATATAGTCATGAGCCAAAACTTCAAGTTTTGTTTCATTTTCTGACCTAAACTTGAAGTTTAGTCACCAAAAATCCGTTGTGGTGATTACACAATTTCGGGTACTTGGAAATGCCGGCTGCCGCATTGGCTAAAACCTTGTTTGACGGTATTTGTATTTGCTGAATCCCTGCAACACGAATTTAGCCACCACCCAAAGAAGGAAGGAGTGCTGTGGTGTCTTGGCTCCCACAGTTATGGGTCCGGAAAGAAACCTCGTCAAGCAAGGTTTTTTTTCGGTGTCTACACAGACACATATAAACCTATCTATGATACATTCTAAAGCTCTAAAGCTGCGAGTTGGAACGAGCAAAATCGAGAAAGTCAGCTGTCAAAAGTAGTAAGAGATTCGCACGTGTGCAAGTGACCATTTTGGGAATTTCTTTGGCCCCGCAAGTCAACGCGTTCGCTCGGAAACTGTCTTCGATCCTGCGGGTTTTGCAGCTCTGCAATATTGACTTTAAAATGGATGTGGTCCCCGAGGATAGGGAATACTCGGAAACTCACAGACAAAGCTTTCGCGACCGGACCGCCTCGCTAAATTCAATGCCGCAAGAGTCGACAGCCAACTTCCGAAACTCGACGCTGCGTCTTCGTAGTTCTATCGCCAGCATGAAAGGTATCACGTGCGTATATTCGACCATTTTATGGGTGCTACCGAGGATGAGATGTACTTACCATTTCGCTCGTATTATAACTGTAGCTCAGATGCTGAACCTGCTGAAATCGTGTCGCCCGTCCCTCGCCGGCATTTATTACACACTTCCGAGAGTCTATCTTGGCTCAAAGCGGGTGCATTCTCTGATATCGATTGGCAAGCGCGCTGCATCTCACCCCTTTCTGCCGCCTCGTCCACGCCATCCGTCTTTCCATCCGGCTCGACCCGCCGACTGAGCTTCAGTGTACTCCTGGAACAGGAGAGACAAGCACGTGCCACAGCTCTCCGGAGGACTCAAAACGAAGATGTGGTAGATCAGGGGGGTGTGAGACGGTGGGTTCGTTGGATGCATAAAAATAATATGAAAGCATGGGTAGTGCCCTGTGCAATTGCCGCTTGCATCTACGTGAAGTGGTGCATAGGTATGGGAGGTTACTCGGGTACGTTCCTGATTCACGTACTACATTATTCATGACGCAGAATGCCATTTAACCTCGACCGACCAGGGTATGCCACTCCGCCAATGTTCGGTGATTATGAGGCGCAGCGACACTGGATGGAGTTAACTATTCATCTCCCCGTTCAACAGTGGTATCGTTACGACCTGCAATATTGGGGTCTCGATTACCCCCCAGTGACAGCTTATGTTTCTTGGATATGTGGAAAAATGTCAGTCACCGAGTAATCTTCTTGCGTGCAACTCATTTGAATCGGCTTGCATAAAGTGGATCATGGATAGAACCGTCATGGTTCGCTCTAGATACTTCTCGTGGAATAGAAACTCCGGGAATTAAGTTATTCATGCGTGCAAGCGTGATTACACTCGACGCTCTCATATACGTCCCAGCACTGTATGCCTTCACGCGGACGTGGCATGGCACACGGTCTTCGAGGACGCAGGTAAGATATCTGCTTTGTTAGATTCGTCCTCCCAATTCATCTGAACCACAGCATGCTGCACTTGTTATACTATTATTCCACCCCGCTCTCCTACTCGTCGACTTTGGTCACTTCCAATACAATTCAGTGATGCTTGGTGCGTAAGTTACATCATACCTACGAGTATGCATTCTGATATAATCCTGTGCCATAGGATTTACGCTGGTAGCAATGAACGCGTTCGCTATCGGGTTTGACCTAGTTGGGGCAGTTTTCTTTGTGCTCAGCCTGGGCTTTAAGCAAATGTCTCTTTACTATGCCCCCGCTATTGGAGCATATTTGCTCGGGAAGTGTGTCTTCCTGGGATCTAAGGAGGGGTATGATCACTGTTTTCTGGGCGACTATATGGTGCTGACATAGACATTAGACTCCAACTATTCACCAGACTAGCATTGGTCACCACACTCTCTTTCCTTGTCCTCTTCGCGCCTTTCCTTCCTCCATTCTCTCCTCTCTCCACCCTTTGGTCTTCAATATCACGCATTTTCCCATTCTCTCGCGGTCTTTTTGAAGATAAAGTCGCCAATTTTTGGTGCTTTACGAATGTCACTGTCCTCAAATGGAAGCGTTTATTTGATGGAAAGGAACCATTGCTCATCAGAGGCTCGGCAGCCCTCACAGCACTTGGGTTTTTGCCTGCCGTGGTTGGACTTTTGTGGGGAGGTTACAAGACCCAACTACCTTCCCCACCTCCAGATGATCAACGATCGAAAACACAGACCCCGACTTTACCTTTGCTCCCTTACGCGCTTCTGACGACCTCGATGTCGTTTTTCCTTTTCTCGTTTCAGGTTCACGAGAAGACCATCCTGTTGCCTCTTCTTCCTCTTACCCTCCTTCTCTCCGGCGCGACGCCCGGTGAAGATGTATTTGCCTGGGGTGCCCTTGGAAACGTTGTGGGAGTCTTCAGGTCAGGCTTGTTTGTATTTTTCTACTCGATAATTCTCACAAGCTCTCACAGCATGTGGCCATTATTAAAGAAAGATGGTCTCGACGTGCAATATGTTGCGATACTCTTACTCTGGTGCCGACTCATAGGTTACAACCCCTTCCGGGTGCAGTTCAACTCTTTCGTACACTTGTTCTCAACCGTGCGTGACTTTTCTGACAATCATGTCTGTCTGTCCAAGATGACTGACGAGGTACCCTCCCAGGTCGTCAACATAACGATGATTCTCTTACATCTCATCGAAGTGGTCATGACACCTCCCGCGCGCTACCCCGACCTGTTCCCCGTTTTGAACGTTCTCGTGAGCACGCCCGTCTTCGGGCTGATATGGCTGTGGAGTATCAAACGCGGGATCCAGGTTAGCTGGGCGATCGCCGGGCTACCTGGTTCGGGAACCGACAGCAAGATCAAGTTTGCGAAAGACGGCGCGGAGGACAGCGAGAACGAGCATGTGAGTGCGAATGTTCGACGGCCCGTGAGGGGCATTCGCCGAGATGCGGGTATACGTGCGGTAAGCTTGGGATACGCGACCGGGCAGAGTGGGTTTGGTGGGAGAGGATATAGGGACCCGAGGCGGAGAGCTTTGGAGAGGTTATCTAGGCGAGCGGGGAGCGTGGAGGTGGAGGAGTGAACGATGAAATCTCTGGGTTATATGTTGGATGGGATTCGTAGTGAGCGTCGTGCTGTACACATTGATATTTGTCTATTTATCTCGGTCCCACCAGCAGCAACGAACTTGGTGCATTGGTCAACTTGTCGGAATTTCCATTTGCCGTCTTTTCAGTGCCCACCTTCAAAGTGGTCACCAAGATCATCAGCACTATATAGCTCGGGGTTTGAGGTGGTGCCAGTAACCGGTACTTCCCCCAGGCCACCCACCAGGCGGGCCCAGCCTCCCGCCGCCGACACACCCGACGACAACTTCATCAACCTTAAACCAAGTACAAGTTCCTCTTGATTCCATGAATACTTATTTGGGATACACGCATTTAGTCCGGACATCTCGGATACAGGCAAATCGTGATAAACCCATTATAACGCTTTCTCGAATGAACTCTCTATCTTACACGCGCCAATGCGGACAGCTAGTGAAACACCTTCAAGCCCAAAGATGCTTAGCATGTTGCTCGGGGTATCTAGTCCCCCTAACGTCGGCGTTCTCGATGACCTGATTGATCTCCTGCAATTCCGTCTCAGTGAACACAACATCACCACCTGCACAATTCTCAAGGGTACGTTTGGCATGCCTGGGGCTCATACATCAGCAATGTAAGCGAACATGTGACAAAAATTTGGACGTACGATGATCCCGGAAGTGGGATGACGTGTGAACCGAGGGAGCCAACCCAGGCAATAGAAAGTTGTGCGGGGGTGATATTCTTCTTCTCGGCAAATTTGGTCAAAGTATCCACGATAGCAAAGTTGTGCCTGAGGTTCTGGTGTGATAGGAGTCAGATGCGTCGATGTGGATGCGTGACATGAGTCTTACATCTTCCTGGAAGCGAGGCATATGACGGCGCATATCTCCCTCTAGAAGGTGCGTCAATTTCTGCGCCTTTGAGAGTGCATCGGAGTTACGTACCAGGAATATCCTCGGGTCTCTTGATCTGCCCGGTTAAGAAACCTCTTCCGAGTGGTCTATACCATCGTGAAAAGATGCAGAGCAAGTCTTAATGAGGGAACCTACGAGTAAGCTGCAACTGCCACACCCAGCTCCTTCGCAGTCGCGATAACTGGGGTAATGTGGTGAGATCAGTTTCTAGAATTCAAAACATTCTAACCCACCATCGCGTGTCTGTGGCTCGTATGAAAACGGGCTGACCTCAATCTCGACAACACTGATTGGGTGAACCTACGAAGAAGCTCAATCGCGTGCATGATGATCGTGGTTTCTGCGAACCTTGTGACCACGACGGAGGGTCTCTGCACTGCATTCGGACATGCCAATGTGGTCCAACTTCCCCTCGCTTTTGAGCTTTGCAAGCGCAGCGATGGATACTTCCACGGGAACGTTGGGGTCGACGCGAGCGCACTCGAATAAGTCGAGGCGCTTAGTTCCTCTTAGCTTTTCGTTCACCAAATTAACGCTCCGAGCAAGATTCTCTGGACTAGAAATCACTGTCAGTGTTTATTCAAATCCATCATAATTGGGAATACTCACGAACAGTCCGGGAGTAGTTGGCCAGGCATGCCTCCTCCCTGGGAAAGCAAAGCAAAACGAATGTCAGAAATATATGCGACGAGCCCGCTCTCCCCAACTAACTTTGATAGACAGGAATGTCCTATCGACATACTCGGGGTACTTCTCAAAGAATCTGGCAATCATTTCCAGATTCGTGGTGGCCATATTATGACCGTAAAACTCTCCTATTCGAGGGTTACAACGACAAAATCAAGGATGTTATCGACTTCCACTCACCTCCGTTGAGAAACATCTTGGCACCAGGGGGCAACGCGTCGACACCTGCTTTGATTGATTCGAAGCATTGCTCGTCTGGAACAGGGTCCGGAGTCCATCTGCAAGACACTCTAATCAGACAGGCGAAGCACAAGCTATAGTCCTTGATACTTGCGTCATCATCATGAGACCATGCTATCGCAGAAACGGTGAGATTGTTGTGAGGTTGGATGGAACGACTTGAACTTACAGCGACTTTCCCAACGACGACATTGGATGCCGTTCCTCCAAGGTTGATCGTAACACAAGTCATTGTAGTATGTACTGTCTTGTTTCGAATGGAAGGTGACCAGGTGGGTTGCAACTGTTAGTGCTCAGTCATGCAGTTTCATGGGGCAGGATTTATACCTGACCTACCGCCCGACAAGCGCGTACTCAACTCAGCTCTGTGACGCATATCCCCTCAACATGATCAGCAGTATTGGTCATACCTACTCACTGCACGGCGATAAAGTGGGATCGTTGAATGGATGATAAATTACCAGTTTACTTGACGGTCCACAACGTAAAAGGATTCCTTGATGGTGGAAACCAAGGTGATTGTATTATTGATCAGACTCGCCGGCGATGACGCGGACGTCCGAGTCGACTTCGTGCCGTCAAGCCGTTCCGATTGCAAGTTCAAACTTCCAGGCCCGAATTCGGAAGCTCCTGTGTTTGTCGCCGCTTGTGTCACACCCACGCCCCACTCCATCTCACCACACGCTCACCGACAGCTAATTCTGTGCGCATTCCCAATACGACCATCTGAGGTGTTGATCTATTCACATCGACGCTTTGTGGTTCTCAGCCATGCATAGAAGTTAAGAATCGTCTTCAGTATAGTCTACCGTTCTGGTGGCTCTGCATGCTGAATATGCCTTGAAACAATTAGTGACTCGGAGCAGCATAGCAAACCGCTGGGCGCAAATGAAGGGCGCAAGTGCGCTGGTTGACGAGTGGGCTCACTTTGTTGAACACGAGCTTTGGGAGCCTCTCCATAACATCATGCATACGTGGCCCACGGCTTCAGTGGACCTTCCCGTCACAAGGTAAGTTAAACACTGTTGCATTAGCAAATGTTTGACTAGTCTGCTGTAGGCACATGATAAACATCCAGAATGTCTCAGCATATAAGTCGCTTCTAGCGACGCGTCCCCCGCATACTCGGCCTTGGGTACTCCATGCTGATCCAGCTCGCGGCGTTCGCCACGTCAACACTGCGATCTTCTCAAGACGCAATATGGCGAGTTGCGGATTAGTAGTAGCTGCCATCGGTTGACTCCGCAGACTACACGAGCCGTGGGTTCGAATCACCGCTCGTTAAGGCAAGGCAATACCAACGTGAGACAAGTGCTTTACCACGAAATATGATACAGTCGGAGTTGCTATTAGTCGAGTGTATAAGAGGTCCCGTCTCGCACTGCGCCTGTCGTCATCTGATCGATCAACACTGCTTCGATAACTTCTATATCCACGCAGCGAAATGACTCCTATCGGTACTCTCTGGGGTGATGTTCGCCTGCATAACACCAAAGTTGTACGTTCAGAAATGACCTGCGTCCTCAGACCGAAGCTGACTTTTACAATTTCGCTACAGGTCGTCAGCGTTGCAGCCGCCAATGGATTTGAGCTCGAACAACCTCAGTGCACGTTCATGAAAAAACCTCCGGAGTTTACGGCCAAATTTCCCTATGGAAAGATCCCTGCATTTGAGGGAACGGATGGGTTCAAGCTGACGGAAAGTGCTGCGATTGCCCGCTATTGTGGGTGCCAGGAGCTGTTCAATCGGTTATCACGGACTCACCTATCCTAGTAAGCAGCATCGGGACAGAAGTTAATCTGTTAGGCTCCAATGCGCAGGAAGCTGCGATTGTCGATCAATGGGTGCACTTCGCTGAACACGAGATCGGCGAACCAGCTCACAACACCATTGGTCTGGTTTACGGCTTCCATGGACCTTTCAACCTGGAGGTAAGGACTACAATCACCATTGATACAGGTCAGATATCTGAAGCACTCGCTATAGATTATTAATAAAAATGATGAACACCTTGCTCGTGCCCTTACCTACCTCGAGTCCCATCTTGCGGCGCGTCCCTCTGGTTACGTGGCATTGGACACTCTGACCCTCGCCGACTTTGTTCTGGCTGGCGCGATTTGTGCTGCTGCGCATGTTTCGCTCGGATCTGCTGAACGCGCACAATACCCACACATTTTTGCTCATTATGCAAAGGTGACTGCAGATGAGAGGCTGAAACAGTACTGGAGTACGGAGCACTTTGTGGATGTCCGATCCACTGAACCCAAAACATTGCCGCGCTCCTAAGGATGTACGGGAACATGGACATGTGTTGATCCGATTCTACTGGATGTCGTTGTACAGATGAATATACGATATTTTTGTCATGACACCTTGGCACTCGCTTCGATTCAAAGATGTATCACTTCACCTTCTCTTGTACGCGTTTATGGAGCATCATGCAGACGCTATTTGCTTATCATGATAACCTGTCGTCGACTGATGCAGCTGTGCAGCTTTGAATACATCTCGTAATGCCCTGATTGCATCTCCCGCAGTTGCCCTTCCGGCGGCCAATACCCTATCCATTTCCAGTGTCCCTACCTTTACTCCAGATCCTCTCGATTTCTCTCCGTACGGAACGCCCTCCAGCACACAGGTGTATGTTTTTTTTAGTTCTAAATAGAGAAAATCGTCTAGAGTATTAATAGTAGTCTTAACATTGACTTATCGGGGTGGGCAATCTATGGGTCGTCATGGTGAATCATACTCGTCAATAAAGATATCACCGCATCATGCTCGGAAGTTGTTGATACTGTGTGACTCAGTGTGCTCACGGCTCCAGCATGCGGAGGGCATTACATACGGAGAGAAATCGAGAGGATCGGGAGTAAAGGTGGAAATTAAGACTTGATTACTAGTATCTGTGCAAGACGCCCCAGAAGTGACCTTGATGGGCATGCGTAAGTCAGAATAACTTCTCCATCAGAACGGGGGTCACTAACTTGAAAGCTTGAAGGTTGGATGTCGTAGACTCGTCACTACAATGATAGTAATGTGAACTGAGGGAGAGGAGGTGCATATAGCTGAAACGAACCGCGGTGGAGAAAACGTGTACAGTTACGGTGTAAATACTGCCTTGGAAATTTGTTGAATTACAACACCTACTATGTAGGGCCGTGCTTATTATGTGTGAACTTCAGGTAGTATCGGTTGACTCAGCAGGCTACGTACTACATCGTGCCGAGGGTCAAATATTCAAATCACCGCCCATCAGGTGGCATCAATGTTGGTATTACCTTACCTTAGCGGGTTACTACTGCCACCGGTAAGACGACAAGCTCTTCATTACGGAATACGATGAGGTGGTCGTGTGGATTACTGATTCGGCTTGCGGTTTGCTGACCGTGAGGTTTACGCAGTCGCCATATTAGTCGATGCACGTTGAGGGTATAAGAGGACTCGTTTTGGATCAGTCCAACCCTCATCCTCTTATCGTTCAACATCAATAACTTCTATATTCACGCAGTGAAATGACTCTTGTCGGTACTCTCTGGGGTCACCCTCGCCAGCCTCAGTCCAAAGTCGTATGTTTAGAAATGACCTGCGTCTTCAGACCGAAGCTAACTTTTACTATTTCACTATAGATCCTCAGTGTTGCAGCCGTCAATGGATTTGAGCTCGAACAACCACAGTGGTCATTCACTGTGAACAAACCTCCGGAGTTCACGGCCAAGTTTCCTTATGGAAAGATCCCTACCTTCGAGGGAACAGATGGTTTCAAGTTGATCGAAGGTACTACGATTGCCCGGTATTGTGAGTGACCCAGGAGCTGTTCAATCGACGATTATGATGGACTCATCTGTTCTAGTGAGCAACATCGGGACTGTTAGCCTGTTAGGCTCCAATGCGCAGGAAGCCGCGATTGTCGATCAATGGGTGCACTTCGCTGAACACGAGATCGGCGTACCATCTCAGAGCATCTCGGGTCTAGTCTACGGCTATCATGCACCTTTCAATCTCGAGGTGAGGACTAAAATCATCGTTGAACCACGTCTGATATCTGAACCACTCGGTGTAGACTATTAATAAGATTGCTGAGCGCCTTGCTCGTGGCCTCACCTACCTCGAGTCCCATCTTGCGGCACGTCCTTCTGGTTACGTGGCACTGGACACTCTAACCTTCGCCGACTTTGTTCTGGCTGGCGCGATTTGTGCCGCTGCGTATGCTTCGCTCGGATCTGCAGAACGCGCACAATACCCACACATCTTTGCTCACTACGCAAAGGTGGCTGCAGACGAAAGGGTGAAACAGTATTGGGGAACAGAGGACTTTGCGGATGTCCGAGCCACTGAACCTAAGACATATCCAGTCTCCTAAGGATATACGAGAACGTGGATATACGTCATGCGATTCCATTGGATGTCGTTGTACAGATGAATATAAAAAACTTGCTCTTGTCATGACGCTTAAGACTTGATTACTAGTATCTGTGCAAGACGCCCCAGAAGTGACCTTGATGGGCATGTTGTTGGATTAGCAAGCATGAGCGCAGCCGCTAGCCGGACAACGGATCGCGCCGTTTCAGGTGATACTTACATTTCGTTCATTGTTTCCCTTCGCGCGTCGTTCTACTTACCTATTTGACCCTTATCGAACAAGAGCAGTATTGTCATACTGTACATGGGCCTAGGCACGGCCCAAGCTTACTTTGTTTCGCTTCGCGCTCGAGACCACGACTGGCCCGAGCGCGCCATTGTTTGTCTTATACTTTGTTCACACTATAGCTTCCACTCGTAGTTATAAGCCTTTCGATACGCGGTGTCCTTCCCTCAGTCCGTCTGCCTTTTATCGCGCGTGACTGAGGTAAGCCACCCTTTCGTTATCAGTATATCACTACACGATAGCTAATCCCTACTTAGTCTACCGCTATCGTTTAGTTTAGCGGCGCGCGATCTTGTCTAATCGCTTTACATGTGTAAGTCAGAATAGCCTCTCCATTAGAGCAACGGTCACTAAGGTTGAATGTCGTCACTATAATGATGGTAATATGAACTGAGGAAGAGGAGGCGCAGATAGCTCAGACTGAAACGAACCGCGGTCACGAGAACGTGTACCAGTTACATTGTGAATACAGTTGACTCCCTCCTAACCCATACCCTAGTTAACCCATACTCCCTCTTAACCCATAGGTTTTTGGATTTCCCGAGTCGGTTTGCAGAGATTTCACCTACGTAAGCCATAAGCCATAATCCATACCGTTCTCAAGTGTGATAACCCATAGGTTTAGGTTTGAGAGTACCAAATAAGGTAATTTTGTATATAATTATTTCATTTTTTTCCAACAAAACATATTTTCAACAATCCAACATGGCAAGGAGACCCAAATGACCAAAGTCTTCAGGACTTGAATCGATTGGACATCGCCAGGTTCCTCAATCCTGCTGTTGAGGTACATCAACTCTTTGAGGCAACTGACCAGGATTCATCTACGAAGTGGTGATGGAGGCGAAAGAGGTGATCGGGTAAAGTCTGAGTGAGGAAGGTGACAACTTGGAGTCGGATGATGCTGTCGAGGCGGTGCCTACAGGTGTCGAGGCCCTTCAAGCAACACTGCTGCTGTGAAAATATATGAAGGACTCGCTCAGTGATAGTCACCGGGTTCGTTCGGGAGAATGATGCGCACGGCCGCCGGGATGCGGAACATGGGGGAGACGAAATCCATTAGCCATTATTCTTTAAAAGAGTAGTTATGTATATCCTATTTCTTCCCCTGCTAGACGAACATGGAAGTAAATTTTTTTCCCTCCTGCAAAACCGACCTCCCACATATCCCATGCTCCCTCATAACCCATACCCCCACGGACGATCCCGATGGGTATGGGTTAAGAGGGAGTTGACTGTAAACAACAAAAGCCACATCTTTTTCGGAATACATTATTTAATTTGTTAGCATGACAGACCTTTCATTATTATTTTAGATAAATTAAGCGAATTTATCCTTCCTCTTTTGGAAGACTATGTTTCTCCAACAGGGTCAAATACATTTTCTTTTTCCTAGGCGCAATGTGTTTACAGGTATGTGTAGACTAAGTTCTCAATACTTACCCGACCGTGCCCGAGGTGTTACTGATTCAGCTTGCTTGCTGACTCTGAGGTTTACGGAGTCGCCATATTAGTCGATGCACGCAGAGGGTATAAGAGGACTCGTCTTGGATCAGTCCAACTCTCATCCTCTTATCGTTCAACATCGATAATTTCTATATTCACGCAGTGAAATGACTCTTGTCGGTACTCTCTGGGGTCACCCCCGTCAGCCTCAGTCCAAAGTCGTACGTTTAGAAATGACCTGCATCTTCAGACCGAAGCTAACTTTAACTATTTCACTATAGATCCTCAGTGTTGCAGCCGTCAATGGATTTGAGCTCGAACAACCTCAGTGGTCTTTCATGAACAAACCTCCGGAGTTCACGGCCAAGTTTCCTTATGGAAAGATCCCTACCTTCGAGGGAGCGGATGGATTCAAGTTGATCGAAGGTACTATGATTGCCCGGTATTGTGAGTGACCCAGGAGCTGTTCAATCGACGATTATGATGGACTCATCTGTTCTAGTGAGCAACATCGGGACTGTTAGCCTGTTAGGCTCCAATGCGCAGGAAGCCGCGATTGTCGATCAATGGGTGCACTTCGCTGAACACGAGATCGGCGTACCATCGCAGATCACCTCGGGTACGGTCTACGGCTATCATGCACCTTTCAATCTCGAGGTGAGGACTAAAGTCATCGTTGAATCAGGTCAGATATCTGAACCACTCGGTGTAGACTATTAATAAGACTGCCGAGCGCCTTGCTCGTGCCCTCACCTACCTTGAGTCCCATCTTGCGGCACGTCCTTCTGGTTACGTGGCACTGGACACTCTAACCTTCGCCGACTTTGTTCTGGCTGGCGCGATTTGTGCTGCTGCGCGTGTTTCACTCGGATCTACTGAACGCGCACAATACCCACACATCTTTGCTCACTACGCAAAGGTGGCTGCAGATGAAAGGGTGAAACAGTATTGGGGAACAGAGGACTTTGCGGATGTCCGAGCCACTGAACCTAAGACATATCCAGTCTCCTAAGGATATACGGGAACGTAGATATGCGTCATGCGATTCCATTGGATGTCGTTGTACAGATGAATATAAAAAACTTGCTCTTGTCATGACGTCCGAGTCTTGGTGCTCGCTTCAAATCAAAAATATACCACTTCACATTATTCTCTTGTTCACGAACGTCATGCGGACGCCGCCAGTTGTTTATCGTGACAATCTGTTGTCGGGTCATCTAGCTTTGGATACATCTCACCCTGCTTGGCATCTGCCATCGTGATATCTCCCTCCGACGGCCAATACCCCGTCCATTCCCAGTGTCCCATGCCCGACACGTTTGTAGGTCTTAATTTCCACCTTTACTCCCGATCCTCTCAATTTCTCTCCGTACTATGCAATGTCCTCCGCTTGCTGGATCCATGGAGCAGTGAGTACATGCCAAGTATGCATTATACTGACTCAGCTAGTATCAAGTATCAACAACTCCCGGGCGTGCTGCGGTCATGTCCTTATTGGCATTGCAGTGTGGTTCACTATGACAACCCGGGGATTCCCCATCTCTGGTGAGTCAATGTGAGGACTCCTATATGATTTCTTTCTGTTTAGAACTTGAGAAACGTACATGTAGCGCAATTATCGTACGTACATCCCTGAGACCCCTATCAAAGTGTCTCGAATGGAATCATACTTACGCATGGTCGACTGCATCTTACGAGATCTCGATCAACGGTGCCAATCACACATGGAGTGGGCCCGCTGGCAAACTCCAAACCATATACTAGTATAATTGGCAACAGAACAGCAAAAACATGGAATCAGAATATAAATCATGGTCCAACACGCCTCGACATCCGGGGTGAAGGTGATGGTATACTGTAGTGGCACAAGTTTACCCCTATCAACGTGACCGATCGCCGCACGAGATATCTTGTTGGCAGGCTGTGTAGGACTTAATTGGTGATCGGTGAGTCATGCTAACTGTCATACCACTGGTCTCCATGGACGCATCAAGAGTACTAAGCATCACCAAATGTAACAACTTATCGGATGACTCGACGGACTACTAATCGCGGGGTCAAATTACGTTGGTATTGTCCTACGTACTACTGTCACCGGTGATGCGACAAGCTCTTTGTTACGGAATACGATGAGGTGCCGTAGATCAATCGATCACCGATTCAACTTGCTTGCTGACTGTAAGGTTTACTGGCAGTCGGAGTTACCATTGGTCAATGCACGAGCGTATAAGAGTCCCATCTTGAACCACTGCGGTCCTCATCATCTCATCGTTCAACATCGATAACTTCTATATTCAAGCAGTGAAATGACTCTTGTCGGTACTCTCTGGGGCGACGTTCGCCAGCCTCTGACCAAAGCTGTATGTTCATAAATGACCTGCGTCTTCGGACCGAAGCTAACTATTTCGCTATAGATCCTCAGTGTTGCAACCGTCAATGGATTTGAGCTCGAACAACGGCAGTGGTCGTTCTTGAACAAACCTCCGGAATTTACGGCCAAGTTTCCTTATGGCAAGATCCCTGCATTCGAGGGAACGGATGGATTCAAGTTGATCGAAGGTACTACGATTGCCCGCTATCGTGAGTGGCCCATCCTGGAGTTATTCAATCGACGGTTATCATGGACTGACCTGTCCAAGTGAGCAGCATCGGGACCAAAGCTAACCTGTTAGGCTCCAATGCGCAGGAGGCGGCGATTGTCGATCAATGGGTGCATTTCGTTGAACATGAGATCGGCACACCAACTGTGAACACCATGGGTCTTATCTACGGCTCCTATGGAACTTTCAATCTCGAGGTAAGGACTAGAATCCCCGTTGATGCAAGCCAGATATCTGAAGCACTCGCTCTAGACTATTAATAAAATCGCTGAGCGCATTGCTCGTGCCCTCACCTACCTCGAGTCCCATCTTGCGGCGCATCCCTCTGGTTACGTGGCATTGGACACTCTGACCCTGGCCGACTTTGTTCTAGCTGGTGTGACTTCCGGTTCCGCGCGTGTTACGCTCGGATCTGCTGAACGCGCACAATACCCACACATTTTTGCTCATTATGTAAAGGTGACTGCAGATGAGAGGCTGAAACAGTACTGGGGAAAGGAGGACTTTGTGGATGTCCGAATCACCGAACCTAAGACATACACACCCTCCTAAGGATGTACAGGATTCAGAAGATGGATATGTGTTGATGCGATTCCACTGTATGTCGTTGTACAACTGAATATACTTATGCCATATGACACCTTGGCACTCGCTTCAATTCAGAGATATATCACTTCACATTGTTCTCTTGTACACATTTATGGAACATAATGCGGCTACTACTTGCTTATCACGATAACCCGTCGTCGAATCATGCAACTTTGAATACACCTGCGACGCAGTACTCTGATTGCATTTGCCACCGTGGCTAGTCCTTCCGACGGCCAATACCCCATCCATCATGTCCCAGTGTCCCATTCGCGACACATTTGTGCGTCTTGACTTCCACCTTTACTCCAAATCCTCTCAATTTCTCTCCGTATGCGACACGCTTGGTTCTCAATACATCCCGCTCGCAGACCCCTATACATAAAGGTGCGCAAGAGAATAAGATGAAGTCATATATCTTTGATCGAAGCGAGTGCCAAGGTTTCATATGCCAACATGAATATGTTCGTCTGTACTAGTACAACCACGTCCAGTGGAATCGCATCAACACATATCCATCTTCCTGTACATCCTTAGGAGAATGTAAATGTCTTGGGTTCAGTGATTCGGACATCCACAAACTCCTCCGTTCCCCAGTACTTTTTCAACCTCTCGTCTGCGGTCACCTTTGCATAATGAGCAAAAATGTGTGGGTATTGTGCGCGTTCAACAGATCCAAGCGAAACACGCGCGGCGGCAAAAATCACCCCAATCAGAACAAAATCGGCGAGGGTCAGAGTGTCCAATGCCACGTAACCAGAGGGTTGCGCCGCAAGATGGGACTCGAGGTGTGTGAGGCCACGAGCAAGGCGCTCATTAATTTTATTAATGGTCTATAGCGAGTGCTTCAGATATCTGACCTGAATCGACGATGATTTTAGTCCTTACCTCGAGATTGAAAGGTCCATAGAAGCCGTAGATCAGACCGGTGATGTTCTGAGTTGGTACGCTGATCTCGTGTTCAGCGAAATGCACCCATTGATCGACAATCGCTGCTTCGGGCGCATTGGAGCCTAACAGGCTAACTTCGGTCCCGATGCTGCTCACTAGAACAGGTGAGTCCATGGTAACCGTTGGTTGAACCCCTCCTGGGCCACTCACAATACCGGGCAATCGTAGTACCTTCGATCAACTTGAGGCCATCCTTCCCCTCGAAGGCGGGAACCTTTCCATAGGGAAACTTGGACGTAAACTCCGGAGGTTTGTTTGTGAACGTCCACTGAGGTTGTTCGAGCTCAAACCCATTGACGGCCGCAACACTGAGGATCTGTAGTGAAATAGTAATAAAAGTTAGTTTCGGTGCGAAGACGTGGGTCATCTTCGAACGTACGACTTTGGACTGACGCTGGCGAACGTCGCCCCAGAGAGTACCGGTAGGAGTCATTTTACTGCGCGGATATGGAAGTTATGAAAGCAATGTTGAACGATCAGATGATGAGGGTCAGTGTCCAAGATAGGTTTTCTTATACCCTCGTGCATTGACTAATTGTGGCGACTCCGTAAACCTCTCAGTCAGCAAGCAAGCTGAGTCAGTAATCCACAGCACCTCATCGCATTCCGTAACAAAGAGCTTGTCGTCTCACCGGTGACAGTGAGGAGTGACTCGTTAAGGAACCCGATAGACGGTGATTTGACCCCGCGGTAACTGCTGAGTCAACCGATTGAATCATTGCCAATCCGCAACTCGCTAAGCTTCCCCTTGTGAAGTGAGCAGTGTCGCCGCTGCGAAGCCCAGCCTAACTGCGAACTGAATCAGCGCAGTATCCTGTATCAATCATGAGCCTGCGAATTTAATATTCCATCCACTTGAAGCTCCGATCGGGTAACTACGCGCATTATTACTGGCTGCAAATAGCTACATGTTCTTCACCGTGGTTAACCGCTTCAGCTATAGACGCCTCCTCTTCCTCAGTACACATTACCGCCGCATATGTAGTGACATTCACCATTCCAGGAGTGGCTGTCGTTCTACTGGAGAAGCTCTTCTGACTTACGCATGCCCATTAAGATCTTTTGCCCGGGCGTATTGGATAGATACTAATCGGGTCTTTAATGTTCCACCTTCACTCCCGATTCTCTCGATTTCTCTCTGTATGCAACGCCCTCCGCATTCCGGAGCCGTGCGACTTGCCAAGCGTGCATCATACTGACTCAGTATCAACAACTCCCGCCCATGTCACGGTGATATCTTCGTTGGCAATGGTTCACCATGACGACCGTGATTCTCCCATCCCCAGTGAGTCAATGTGTCTTGAACTGTCTGCCAGAATCATACTTACAGAAACACGGCGTGGGGTACACTTACGAGACCAAAAGTTAGTTATTCATCTTGGTTCAGGCTCGATGAACGTGAGGTCGGGGATGCCAATCGCATTGATTCACACATGGAGCAGTGGGCCCGCTGGTAAACTCTAAATCATGCGTAATTAGCCACAGAACAGTGAGAACTTAGAATCAAAATACAGATTACAGTCCAACACGCCTCAACTTATTTGGGGTGAAAGCGATGGTATACTGTAGCGATACACGTTTACCCCTATCAAACCTCGTTGCGCTTATCTTGTTGGCAGGCTGTGTCGGTGGCTGCATAACTGTCATACTCCTGATCTCCACGGGCGGCCCATCAAGAGTACTATGTATGACTAAATGTACTGTACAATGACCTGCAATTTATGTCACATCTGCTTTCTTTTCCCGATAGCAGGGTTAGCGGAGGGACATTACAGAATAGTCACTCAATTTATAAGCATCATATTGGTCATAGCGGGAACTATAGTGCCTGGTAATCTGATCGAAACGTGAACTTTGAAGACATGGCACCTGGATGTGGAATCGCTGGGGCGCAAGATGTTTAACCAGCTTGCTGTAGGCACATGATAAACATCTAAAGTACCTCATGCTACACCACTTATCCCGAGTCGCATCCAGAGGTGCGTCCCTCTGTTCACTTGACCTCGGATACTCTGACCCTCGCTGACTATGTTCTGGCTGGTGTGATTTTCACTGCCACACGTGGGCAGTATTCACACATCTTCGCCCATTATGCAAAGATGTGACTGGAGACGAGAGGGTGGAATAGTACGGGAGATCGGAGGGACTTGTGGATGTGGCGATCACTGAACCTACAGCATTGGTCTGTTAGAATGATACAGTCTGTGTTCATATAATCTCGTCCGTGCCGACTCGGATGAATGCGATGCGATCGATGAAGTTGTAACAGGTTAGATTGTCAGAATCTGTTACAGCTCAGCGCTCAGTACCAGTAGTGCCAGTGAACGCGAAACAAGCCAAACGTATCGTGATCACTATCTATGCAACGTGCCTGAAAAGATTATTGCTGTGGCCTAATTACACAAAACTGTATGACACATGTACCGTACTGGTCAAACCCTTCTAGGCTAGACCGTGCTTCAAGCTTCATGCGCCATGCCTTGTAAGGTTCGACAACGCACAGGAAGGTTCAACTGGGAATTGCTTGCAGCAAGTGGGCTTCACAGTGGCGATACAGCTCTCCACAGGAGTGCTTGACGAGTCGTGGATCCGAAATGACTCAGATCGGATGCTCTCGGTTGACTAACCTATCAGCAAAACAGCTGATATGAACGGCTGTTCAACGACTCTTTCGTAGCTAGCGAGCCCTCTCATCGGCTAGGCACCTAAACGATCCAAAAGAGGGTCTTACAGCACAAGTTGCTAATGGTATTTCGCCACTATGCCTAAAACGGATCCTCCAAAGCTGTTGGCAACTCGGCTATGTTTGCTGATGCCGGCCTAGCATCGCGGGGTCAAATCACGTTGGCACTGCCCCACACGAGTTACTACTGTTACCGGTGATACAACAAGCTCTTTGTTATGGAACACGGTCAGGTACCGTGGATTACCAATGTAACTTGCTTGCTGACTGTAAGGTTTACCGGTGCAGTCGGGGTTGCTACCAGTCAATGCACGAGCATATAAGAGGCCCCATCTTGGACCAACTGCGACCCTCATCATCTCATCGTTCAACATCGATAACTTCTATATTCACGCAGTAAAATGACTGTTGCCGGTACACTCTGGGGTCACCCTCGCCAGCCTCAGTCCAAAATTGTGCGTCCAGAAATGACCTGCGTCTTCAGACGGAAGCTAACTTTTACTATTTCGCTACAGATCCTCAGTGTTGCAGCCGTCAATGGATTTGAACTCGAACAGCCTGAGTTCACGTTTGCGAACAAACCACCTGAGTTCACGGCCAAGTTTCCTTATGGAAAGATCCCTGCATTCGAGGGAAAAGCTGGATTCAAGCTGATCGAAGCTACTACGATTGCCCGCTACCGTGAGTGACCCAGGATTTCTTCAATAGACGGTTATCATGGACTCACCTGTTTTAGTGAGCAGCATCGGGACCGAAGTTCGCCTGTTAGGTTCCAATGCGCAGGAAGCGGCAATTGTCGATCAATGGGTGCACTTCGCTGAACACGAGATCGGCGTACCATGTCAGATCACCTCGGGTCTAGTCTACGGCTATCATGCACCTTTCAATCTCGAGGTGAGGACTAAAATCATCGTTGAATCAGGTCAGATATCTGAACCACTCCCTGTAGATTCTTAATAAGACTGCCGAGCGCCTTGCTCGCGGCCTCACCTACCTCGAGTCCCATCTTGCGGCGCGTTCCTCTGGTTATGTGGCACTGGACACTCTGACCCTCGCAGACTTTGTTCTGGCTGGTATGATTACTGCTGCCGCGTATCTTGCGCTCGGATCTGCTGAACGCGCACAATACCCACACGTCTTTGCTCATTATGCAAAGGTGACTGCGGATGAAAGGGTGAAACAGTACTGGGGGACAGAGGACTTTACGGATGTCCGGGTCACTGAACCCAAACCAATGCCGATCTCTTAAGGATGTACGAGAACGTGAATATGCGTTGATCCGATTCCACTGGATGTCGTTGTACAGATGAATATACTATGCCATGTGATACCTTGGCACTTGCTTCAACTCAAAGAGTAAGTACCGTACAGTAAGCTGTCAATTTATGTCATTGCAGATCGATCTCCCTTTTCCCGAGAACAGGGATAGCGGAGGGACAGTCGCGGTTACAGAATACTCATTCAATTTATAATTTCAATGAACTTGAGCAACATAAGGGGAATTTCCCTGGCAAGCCGGTTGAAGTTATGTCCGAGTTCCCTTATGACAAGGAGTCATTCCCGCATTCGCTGGTTCGGATAGACGAGCTGACTGTGGATGTGACGATTGTGCGCCATTGTTTCGATGTGTAATACCTCAATGAGTTCGCTAGATATCAAGAACCTTGTTGTAGTGAGCGGTCCCGAGACCAATGTTGAGCTATTGGGTTCCAATGTGAAATAAATCGCACTTCAAGTCGTTGATCACTAGGTTCACTTCGCGGAACAAGAAATCGAAGGATCTGCCGCAACATCACGAGTGATCTTTCGTTTCTCTGGGGCATTCAGTCGTGAGGTAAGTATTGACCCATAGTAGATCTGTGCAGGATCCTTGACTGAGTAACGGATTCATGGTAGACCCTCGACAAGCATGTAGAGGGCCTTGTTCGCGTCCTGACTTATGTTGAGTCGTATCTTGTGCATGTCGCCGAATCTTTTTTGGCCGGGATGGTTCTCGGCTGTTCGCACGCAGCATTCGGAGTTGCCAAGCGTGCGCCGCATCCGTCCGTGTTGCCCATCATGCAAAGGTGACCGAAGACGATGTGAGACGATTCTAAGGAACGGAGGGATTCGCAGAAGTCGTACTCATTGAGCCCACGTCATCCCCTTAAACCTGTTTCGACACTCTGTAGCCCGTATTTATCATGATGCGCCCGCTGAATGATGTTTGCTGTAGTCGTTTGAATAAGTGGTCCGTATCTGAGTGACAAGCAGTGGATGACAAGTGCGAGGTAGAGCTAGATAGAGCTGATATTCAGAGGGATTCAAATCAGCTACGGCTGTGTTGGATCCAGGTTCCATAGTCTGGCCACTAGACTTTACCGCAGCATCATGATTGCCTTCCCAAACATATTACTGGGGCTTAAATTAAAAAGGAAGCTGTCAGAACCTTTTTCTTCTTCTCTTCACATCCTCTCATCAGTCACAGAAGGTCATGGAACTTCATAGAACATTCCTGATACTTCTCCAATTGCTTACCTCTCTTAGTCAGCATACGTCCAACAGTATATGTACCAATCTGTATTGTAGATAGTTTTCCCTCAGAATAGGATTGTCTTCACTCTCCCGCATCCCCTAAGGGTATTCCCTAAGGTCTCAGTTGATGGTCCTGATATAATCCTATTCTCCTTTACCTTACCAACTACCCTTTCCTCATCATCCTTGCCTTTGGCAGCATCCTTCTTGCTCATTATTGTCCCTCCTCCCTTCTCACTGCTGTGTCATACATGGATCCCAGCATTAAGGGAAATCTGTTGCCTAGACATAAACTAGGATCAGACTAGCACCAAGCAAACACTGATAGTAGCTTCCATGCTACACATACAGTCGTCCGCCATCTAAACAAGGATAACATTGTTCCTCCCATAGTGCACCAGGGATATTCCATGTAAAGTCCAGAAGAAAACTTGACTTATACACTTGGTGACTGTGAGAGCGTCATTTGTTGCTACATGTTAGTAGTGCCAACATTGAGCATCTTGCTCCATCTACCCCTCGACACACTAAAAAAGCCCTCAAGCTTCTAGATCTCTTTTCACCCACATTCCATTGCACTTGGACTCAATCCTGGCTGAGTTGTCCACTAGATGAGTAAGCAGGAGCTAGGTTGTTGCATCCCAACAGGTCAAAGCAATCTTCTCCACTCCTACCCTTGCTGAGGCAATCAACAACGCCCAGCAATACTTTGAACCCTATCATGACCTCCACATTCCCTACTCTGTGTTATGGTTATGGAGGAGACCCCTACTCAATTTCCTTCTACATCTCCTCCTCCTTGCCCACCGACTCCAATCCCCTCGTCGATCACCCCTCCCCATCATCTTGACCATCCCGGCACCTCCCTATTCTCCTCCCTCTTCTCCGACCTAAGGGACTACGATATCCCTACCTCTACATGGGCCGACCTCCTAGATGAGTCTCTCTTCGAGGCTTAGATGACGACGGACATCTCCGGATACTTTCTCTTCACGGCCTCTGGCAATTCCCTCTTTGTCTTCACTCGGACATCTCCCTTTCACTGCCTTCGGCAATCTCCTTCTATCTATGACTCGTTACTTATCATTATGACTCGCCCAGACACTGCCTCCTCTACAGCCTCTCTTTATGGCTGTACGTTTCCCCCTTTATCCTGATTGTTTATCTCACGTGCTTCGTGACGTGACGCGTCTCTTACCATATATATACTTCGGACTCCGGTACCTGCCCTAAAGTCCTCACTATATATATTAGGACGCCGCCTGTATACTCCTTTCTCTCTAACCTTAATCTACACTATTTCGTGTGGACTTCTGTTCCTCGAGATCCCCTCCCTCGTGCCTCGCCTCACCTCTGCCTCATCCTCCACTCTTCCAACTCCTGGCCAGTCCAGGTACTGCTAGCTTATGCTAGGCCGTTCACACTTAACTCCTATATGGAGGTGCCCAAGTGTAGGAACGAGGTCTCGACTTAACTCCTAATAGGAGAGGCCAAGTCGACGCTACATGAACGTGTACCATTGTTACCAGTTGTAACACCTTAGGGCCCTCTCCTAGGACCCTGCAGGACAACCACCGTTGTTCTCTGACCAACGGCCCACCGTCATTGGCTTGTCTCATGGTTCTCCACTCTGGTCAGGAGAACCCGTCCAATTTGATGATGACTTCGTTACCCAAAGTCCTCACCTCAGTCAAGGTCATCCGACCTTCTCGGCCTAGGACTCTCGGTCATTGTCTGTCTCGGGATACTACTCCTAGTATCCCTCACTGTTCGTCACCAGGCTCGCGTCAAGCCTGAAGGAATCCTACGCCGTTAGGACACACAAGAGTTAGGCTCAAGGTGGCTCTATGCTTCGTGTCTACTTGTATGCCTACTGGGTGGTAGTCGTAACATTTGGTCCTGGTGGAATATATTGATAATGCACATTCAACCTGTGACAATGAACATTGTAAAGATTTGATGATCATCTTTAATACAATTAACATGATGTACTGAAGTGACTGTCAAGACCAGTGTGCCCCTCGGCATCGCATTGTCTATTAACTTGTAGTAAGTGTCATTGTCCACTGCAGCTATATCCCAGAGATGGGATGCAAAGGTTTGCATCATGAGCTGCGAAAAAAAAAGATTTTGATGTCTAAATGGATTCCACCTATTGTTCATCCAAGGATGGTTATGTGAGAAACTCACCTTGTAGTGATTTGATCCAATGAATTCCACTTTGTCATATATAAAGGAAAGGCTGGGACCAAGTGTGAACTCGACATATGCCTTGTGTTCCTCAATGTCTTCATATTTTTGGTCTGAATTCCATGTGTCCTCGATTGTGTCAATGCCAGTTTTACCTATATGCACATGCCACTTGTAAATCTTCTGCATGCACTGAAGATTGCACATAGTGGCCAACAATTTGACTGTCAAGTGGTCATGTACTAGTATTAGCAATGTAATTCAAAACAACTAATTAGAAACCTCACCAAATGATAGATATTGTCATCCTCATCAAACCAATGGGGCCAATCCAGCATGACATGATCCCACAGTTCTTGCAACTTATCCACAAAGCAGTCAGGCAGTATTCATGGATTCTCCAGTGTGCTGCAGTAAAGACAGATTAAAGGAATCAAAACCTTCATGAATTGAGTCACTGAACCTTCCAGCAAGTCTTGATGACTGGGGCAATTCTTGATAGCAGTAGTGGTCAAGATAGGCCCACTGTGGCGTAAATGCTCTTGAGGAGTGTTTGCAACAACCTTCATAATGGTAGTTGGACTCTAAGGAAGCTGGTTAGTATTGTTCTAGATGTGCTGTATAGTAGATTATTGGCCAACCACTGTATGCTGCATGCTCACTGGCCATGCTGTCTTCTCTTGCTCATCTGTGAGTCCCCCAAATGTAGATGACACACCATGTTCACCTCTGTGACTTTTGTACTCACATGTCTCAGTTCCTGTGAGATGTTCTTGCTGGCTATTCGCTGGCTTGCCCTCCTTGTGAGCACACTAGTATTTGTGTGTGAGGCCACTTGGGTGTTGGACCTTGACTTTCTTTTGTGTGCTTGGAGCAAAATATGTGCTAGATAGATAGATCAGTTCTGATGTTTAAGTAATGTGAGTGACTTATGCTCCCTTGTGCTCGAGCTTGTGCTTGCCAGGTTTGGTGGCTGTGGATTTGTCAGCAGATCCAGTCTGCAGCTGACTCTGGGCTGCCTCAATGAGTTGCCTGGTGACTTTAGCTGGTCTCTTGGACTTAATCATGAACACTTCATTCTCACTTCCACTCATGGCTACATTGCTGGTAGGGTTGATGCAGTGGCCATTGTTGGTTGACTCATGCTCAGTGTCTGAAGCTTACAAATGACAAAAGATAAGTGCTCTTGTGTATGCCTCACATACATGTATGCCATATCAAGGTACTTATACCCTTTTCAGTCTCTGTTTCTTGAGCCTTTCCATCACCCTTGGCCTGGGCTGGAACATGCTTCAGAAGTGGCTGCAATGTCTTTGCCACTCCCAACTTCAGATTCTGGAAGTTTGTACATCAGGTCTTTGACTGTGATTGTAACTGATCTTCTATTTCAGCTGTCAGGTGGATATTTTTGTTGGATTAGCAAGCACAAGCACAGCCGCTAGCCGGACAACAGATCGCACCATTTTCAGGTGATACTTACACCTTGTTTATTGTTTCCTTTCACACGTCATTCTACTTACCTATCTGACTCTTATCGAACAAGAGCAGTATTGTCACAACTATACACAGGCCTAGGCACGGCCCAAGCTTACTTTGTTTCGCTCCATGCTCGAGACCATGACTGGCAAGCGGGCCATTGTTCTGTCTTACACTTTGTTCACACTATAGCTTCCACTCGTAGTTATAAGCTTTTCGATACGTGGTGTCCTTCCCTCAGTCCGTCTGCTTCTATCGCGCGTGACTGAGGTAAGCCACCCTTTCGTTATCAGTATCTCACTACACAATAGCTAATCCCTACTTAGTCTACCACTATCGTTTAGGTGAATCTAGTCTGTCTGCTTCTATTGTGCATGACTGAGTCTACCGCTATCATTTAGCGGCGCGCAATCTTGTCTAATCACTTTAATTTTCTCTGCACTCTTTTCTGGCTGCCACTGCTGTTGCAACCAGAGCAGTGCATTCCTCTTGGACAACTTTACCACTTCATTGAGGAGCTGGCAGGTCGGGCACTCCTAGGTGTTGGGTTTTGTTTGCTGTGTGGGTGTTGATCTACTGTGACATGATAAGGTAGAGGGCAAGGCAGTGTTGTCACACTACCTGTTACAATTGAGAAAACTCCTAACCAATTTTCTCCTTCACCTCCTCCTCGTCTCGTGACTCCTATTCCTTCATTGCTCACCTGTTACAGTTAAGGAGGAGACCCCTTATCAATTTCCTTCTTCGTCTCCTCCTCCTTGCCCACCGACTCCAATCCCCTCGTTGGTCACCCCACCACTCCACCTTGACCATCCTGGTGCCACTCTCTTCGCCTCCCTGTTCTCCGACCTCTGGGACTACCACATCCCCACCTCTACATGGGCCGATCTTTTAGACGAATCCCTCTTTGAGGGATAGGGCTTACCTTGTACAGACAGACATCCTTACCACCACCTCCGGATACTTCCCTCCACCGCCTCTGGGTATCTCCCATCTTCACCGCCTCTTGGGACTCTCCTTTTATCTATTGACTCTTACTGTACTACTTCTGACTTGCACAGACACTGCCTCCTCTATAGCCTCTCTCGTGGCTATACGTCTCCCTGTTTATATCCTGTCCGCTTATCTCACGTGCCTCGCAACATGACATGTCTACTTCCTTTTATATCCTTTGGACTCCGATACCTACCCTAGAGTCCTCAGTATATATATTAGAGTGCCGCCTGTATGCCTTTCTTTCCTTAACCTTAATCTACACTTCTTCATGTGGTCAATCATTCCTCAAGATCTCCTCCCTCATGCCTCGCCTCTCCTCTGCCTCATCCTCCACTCTTCCAACTCTGGGCCAGTCCCAGTACTGCTAGCTATCACTAGACCATTCACACTTAACTCTAACCAGAGGTGTCCAAGTGTAGGAACAAGACATGGTCTTCCACGAACATGTACCATTGTTACAGGTCGTAACATCACCCCTCCATCCCACCTCAACCATCCTGGCTCTGCCCTATTCTCCGAACTCTTCCATGACCTCCAGGACTACCAGATCCTGACTTTCACCTGGGCCAACTTACCAGACAAGTCCTTTTTTGAGGGATGAGGCTATAACCCACTGCCTTTGGGCTCCTCTGCCACTGCCTCTGGATACTCCCCCCTCCCACTGCCTCTTGGGTTTCCCCTTTTGTTCTCTGACTCTTACTTATGTCTTTTGACTCACATAGATATTGCCTCCTCATAGCCTTCTCTTGTAGGCTATACATTTCCCCATTTACTCCATCTGTTTATATCACATGCTATGCGATGTGATGCATCTATTCCCTTATTTATCTTTAGGGCTCTGATACCTGCCCTAAAGTACTCACTATATATATTAGAGCACCACCTGTACCTACTTTTCTCTCTAACCTTGATATACACTATGTATTTTGTGTAGTCATTCTGTTCCTTGAAATCCCCTCCCTTGTGCCTCACCTCACCACTGCCTCATCCTCCACCCTATCAACTCTGGGCCAGCCCCAGTACTGCTGACTAAATGTCAGGCCATTCACTCTTAACTCCATATGGAGGTGTCCAAGAGTAGGAATGAGACAACACGTTCATGAATGTGTACCATTGTTACTCTGGTTGTAACACTACCCAGTTAGTTTTTTTAAAGTACATTTAGTGATTACTGCCTCTTTTTTTTTTTTGCTAGAATGCATTTTGCCTATGTGTCTGCAATATGTGCAAGCAGATTCATGTGGTTCCCAGAACTACCTGAAGAGAAACCTGTCCGCTCCATTTTTTGATGCCCATGTGCTGTGTTTTTTTTTCAGCATAGAATGTAGATGTGCCTGACCTCCCATTACCACCACCATTGTTATTAGTGACCCAAGCATGGATCCATGTGGTACCCAGAATGACCAGAAGAGCCTCTTTGCTCTATACTCATGTCCCCAGCTGGACATTTTCCTGTGTATCCCTATCATCCAAAATCTTTCATTTGTAGCTTCCCAGACTGCAACAAATGCTGTAGAACCCAGGGAGGTCTGAAATGCCACACCAAATTACATCAACAACAAGGTCATTGACATGCACAGTTATTTCAGCAACATACTGACCACCCTATGGATGGTGAAGGCTCTTCAGCTGGCGACCTGGATGAGCCAAGTCTCAACTGACCTGTCACTGACACCAATCTACCCCATCAGCATGTTCGGTTCCACTCTGTGCTTGA
>JBBPQP010000252.1:0-35375 GCA_038092555.1 Boletus subgraveolens | reverse complement strand
TGTGGACCTGCTGGGCCTGTCGAGCGGACGCGTTGGCTAATGCGACGCAGTAGCAGTGGCGCCTTCTCAAGCGGAAGTGACACCTCCCTTGCAACTCCAACGAGGCGTAGCAAAGGTAATCTTCATCTACGTTTATTCAACTCTGCCAACTGCATTTTGACGCGCACGCAATCCTATTTAGATTGGCCTATTCTTCCGCGCGTTCCGATGCACATATCTGCTACTGCGACGACTCAGTCTCACATACCTTCGGAGAAACCTGGCTCTCGGTCCTCATCCAATAGTTCTGTGATCACATTGAATTCACCAACGCTCGTACGACGTCAAGTACCTGGTTCGACTTTACAGCGGCTTCCGGTCTCGTCACTTCAACATGCCAGACCCGCGGCGAACGACAGGCTAGGCCGCTTCGACCAGGAATTTGTGGAGATCGATCAAATTGGTAGTGGCGAGTTCGGTAAAGTCCTCAAGGTTCGATCCAAGAATGGACCGTCTGCGGATGGTCTATGGGCTGTCAAACGGTCTAAGCCGTTCGAAGGACCCCGGCACCGGTATGGGCCCAGATTTGAATCTTTAATGTCCGCGATTTATTCATGCCCTCGTAGATTGCGTCTACGCGAAGAGGTCGACGTCTTGCAACACCTCTGCCGGGCTGCGGCCGCAGGAGGTGGTCATCATCTTAATGTCCTCGCATACATCGATAGTTGGGAAGAAGATGAAACGTTGTTCATTCGTACCGAGCTCTGTGAGCTGGGAAACTTTGCGCGCTTCCTGTGGGAGTATGGCAAGGTATTTCTGCGACTGGACGAAGCTAGGGTTTGGAAAGTATTTGCGGACTTGAGTAATGTGAGTGGGAGATGTCGAAAAAATTATTTGCTCTACCAGATACGGTTTAGCCTGTGGTGCCATGTTACTCATCTATTTGTTTTATCTTTTTGTAGGGTCTTCGGTTCATTCATGAGTCAGGTGTCATCCACCTGGATCTCAAGCCGGCGAATATCTTTTTGACCAAAGAAGGTCGCTTCAAGATCGGTGATTTTGGAATGGCGTCGTTGTGGCCTCGAGCTAGTGGTGGAAGCCCACTGGGTGTCTCACTAGGAGGGTTCGAACGTGAAGGTGATAAAGTGTACTTGGCTCCGGAAGTTCTACAAGGGACGTACGGCAAGGCTGCCGATATCTTCAGGTGTGTTTGCCTATGCATCACATGTTGTTCATCCGCTATATCTTATTTTCTAGCCTTGGCATGACAATGCTCGAAACAGCGACAAATATAGTCGTGCCTGATCAGTAAGTAAAGCTGCCTTCTGACCTCAACTCGGCAAATGTTTGGTGGCCTAACGTTACCTGTTGTAGGGGAGATGGCTGGCATCGCCTGAGACAAGAGGATTTCAGCCAAGTGGACTTAGACGGCAGCCCGGAACTGTTTGAACTGATCAAGAGTATGATGAGGACCCATCCGGCTGAGCGCATCGATATCCAGACGGTGCATTCCCACCCTATCGTCCGCAGGGTATGTTTGGCGATGGAGCGAACGTATTCAGAGGCCAAGGCGACAGGATCTTCTCTGTTCGCAGCATCGCCATTGGCTAGCGTCCCAGCTACATTCTTGGACGAAATCCTCGGTCGTCGGGCCACCGTCCCGCGTTATGACGATGTCGCGATGGATGTTAGTCCGTGACATTGAGTGCTCTTTTCTCCTACTCCCGCTACGGCAGGGCGCCCATATCATCATGCTAGAACACCGAAACACAAAAGGAAGAAATCCATGATCTTGAATATTGCGGAAGGAAAGATTCATTGTTTTCTTTCTGCGACTGTACGTCTTGGGACATTGTTGGCTACTATAACATTATATTCTAGGGACGATATCTCTTTGCTTAAGATTCCTCTGCCACTTCTTCCGCCCGGTCACCTTTCACCTTCCTCACCCACATTATGCGCATCGTCCCATTCAAACTTCATTGGCATCTATGACTCATCCCACAACCATTCAACCGACTATCATAAACTATCCGCACAGTACGTATTGCACATGACCGCATTTATATTGGATATCTCTCCGAGGACTGCCATGCACCCCCGGTTTTCTTTTTTTTCTTAACATTCCCGCGTGCCTTGAAATCTCATTCAAACGTCTCATTGCATATTTTTCACTCTTCTTTTCACGCCTGTCTCCGAAATTTCTTGTGGCACCAAGGGTTTTGTGTTTCATACACCATTATGGTCCTCATACACCACGATCGCGATTATTGTTAGCAAAGCTGCTCGTATGCCTCGTAATCCTCCTCGCCTCCTATGCGTGAATATGCTACTATTCCATTTCTCGGTTTCAGGTGTGCGTGTTGATGAGAGACGTATGTGAAAAAGTCTGGAGAGGCCATGGATTCGGAACACGTCACAGGGCGTGAGGCACGGTGTTGGCGTCGCAGGAAGTGGTAAAGACGTTGGTTGTCAAAGTATTGACGTGACACGGTGATCAACAAAAGAACGCGCGCGTTAAAAGTAGCTCATCACACATCAAGGGACGACGGACGAGAATGGCAACCGGGCAGATGGGCGTACCGCCGAGGTGATGACAAACCGAGCGAACCGAGCAAGAAAAGGGAGGAGGAAGGAAATGAAAATAAATCGGAATGGATATGGAAACGAAGCCTAAACGAATAGGGAAAGGAGGGTTGCTAGTATGGAGAGCGAGAGAGCGAGAGGGGACGATGGAGACAATGCCGCGGCCGCGGGAATTGAGGGGGGAGATGATTCGATCATTGGATGGGGACTGAGATGATCGATGGAGGTCTGAGATGAGTCGGGTGTACGTGACGGATGACCCGGATGATGCTATCGGCGATTCGGGCAGAACCTGGGCTCGAGGGTTAGGCCTTATAGTCCGTTTTTTTTTTCGTCTCTCTCTCTTTTTTTAGTAGCCGTCTCATCATTACATGGCGCTCGTGATATAGGAAGAGAAGGTAATACGAAGGCACTTGAAGGAGATGGGATGTGCACGGATGACTCCGATAGAAGCGCACCTTCAAGCCCGTTTTGCCATGCGGTGCAAGATTCGAGCTGCCCGAGATCTGAAAAAAGGGGGGGCCCAAGTTCCAGACGCTAGAAGCTTGGGGGGTCTCGAGTTCGTAAACGAAAAGGGGTCGCGATGAGTGTTCTAAAACAAAAAAACGAACCGACGAACCGAGATGGGAGCTGCGGAGGGGGACCAACGACCCGACCGTGCCTGACCGTCGACTTGCCGCGCCGAGGGAGTTTGAGATGGCGGTGTTGACGACAGCGGTTGTGCTGATCTCCATCCGGTGATTCGGATCCTCCAAAGGCTCCAAAGTCGGAAGCGCGCGCTGATATGATGATACGGTAGTGGAGTACGATAAGGAGGGATTGCATAATGAGCACATCGCCGAGTTTGCAAGGAACGGCTCGGAGGTTGGAAAGGGATGTGCACGCTCCACGTGTATGTAATTCCGAGGGGGAAACCGAGGAGGAGGGAGACGAGGTTATGATGGGAGAGAATCACTGTGCACGCGCAGGATATCTTTTCTCTTTCTCTCTTTTTTTTTTTGTTGTTGGGAGAGTCTCGTAAGTTGATCCACGGGAACTGTTCCGTGCACATGTTGGTCGCGATGAACTGGAAATGAAACAGAAGCTCTGAAACGAGACTGGAGAAGGTGTTGCAAAGTATAGTACATATGGTGATCAATGTTGGCCACGCTGGGATCATCCTCGAGGAGGAACGACCTCGATCGAATAAAATGAACGGCGCCGGGGAGGAATTAGAATTGGGCTTCACATCTTCGCAGTCTGACGCTCGGACATTTCACACCGAATCGTTGCCAGGACTGGACTCACTGCCAAGATAAAAAAATTCGGACGGGGGCAGATCCTGTCCAAGTTCCGTCCCCAAGTCAGCCGCGGTGCCAGTTTCAGGGCCAGATCTCGCGTGAAGTTCAGGTTCACGTTGGACGTCTGTGTGAATGACCAAGGTCGGTTGAGTCCATTTATCTTGTGCACCTCCGTAAACATGTACTATAAGTTGGACCCTGGGATGGATGCCAAGCCGCCCGCCCCTCCCTCCTTTCCGTCTCACACATCTCACTCCTTATACCCTATCCACTCCTCCTCTCCCTCCATCAACGCCAACTACCAGATGGACCCAAATGTCCTCCCCCAGCCAAGGTATCCGAGTACTTGCCTTCCTTCCTTGATGCCACCCGGAGTCGACCCCACGTCTGTCGATTTCAGGACTTTCTTCCCTTACATCCCCAACGAAGTAAAACACCGCAAAAGGACCTCAAGACACCAACTCAAGGTCCTCGAAGACGTCTTCCGCAAAGACACAAAGCCAAACGCCGTCCTTCGCAAAAAGCTCGCCGCCGAGCTCGAGATGTCCCCTCGCGCGGTTCAGGTACGTTCCCTCCTCCCTCCCCCGCCCGACGCGTGCTCACCCCTCGCGTCGCGCCCGCCCTCTTCAGGTGTGGTTCCAGAACAGGTACTTTTCAATTCACCACCCCCCGCTGTTGCTCTGACGCCTCACCTCCAGACGTGCCAAGGAAAAAGCCCTTCGCAAACGCGTTTCCGCAGCCCTCGACCAAGAGGGACCTGCTTCCCCCTCAGTGAAAAAGTCACCGCCGTCTCGAGACGCTTCACCAAACGACTCGTCAAACTCGTCAACGGCCACGGAAAAGCCTACACATCATACGGAGGATGACATCTCGTCGTGTTCGCCCACCGTGGAGTCGTCTGCTAGCACCGTGTTCAAGGTCCCTTGCTCCCCTCCGCTCCTCCCACAATCACCGCCCTCGGCCTGGCCAGGGTCCGCAGTCACATCTGTCGACGTTCCACCTCACGTCCGAACTCCGCTCATGCTCGACTCCAACGCTCAGGATCCTGACTTGTACAACATGCGACGCCCTTCTTTGCCGACCGTCATGCCCTCACAGCCGCTCACGGGACCAAACATGGCACAACCCCCGATCCATTATCCTGACCGACGTAAATCTATGGACGTCAACTTCTTCCGGCTAATGCATCATCCCTTTGCTCGCATCGCCAAGGAAAAAAACGAAGCGCTGTATTTGCCCAAGTCCCCGCTTTCACCTGCTGGCTCCATACAGGCCAACTTGGCGCGTCCGGCTGGTATGGTACATGGCATTGGACCTCTCCGAACCGGATATCCACTCCCTCGACCGACCCTCTCTCACCGTGCATCAGAACCACAGGTGTTTGCTTCCGTACGAACGCCCTTCCCGCCCATCCCTGAAAGTGGACCACCTCTTGAATCACAAGCCGTTCCCTCGCGTAGGTTGTCTGACAACCGCCCCTATGCCATTACGTCTCGCACAGTGTCGTCTCCAATTCCTGGCCCTCTGCCAACCCCAGGCTTCCAGTTCCCTCCGTCAGGGTCACCTTCGAACGCGTCTCCCACTCCTGGAGAAGTCGAGTCACCACCTCTACCCTTGCAATCCCCTGACATTGCCCAGTTGCATAGCTGGTCATTCACTAGACCGCGTGAGACGGACCAGGATACGGAGGACTCGGGCAGCTACACTACTTTTTCGAGATTTGGGTCTGTCGCAAGCGTATCTGGAAGCGAGTCAAGCGCTATTTACTCCGACGTGAGCAGTTGTGTGGCGGCTGATCACGGTTGCGATGCATCGACTAGGCGCGGTTCTTGGTGAGTATTGCGGCGTGTTCCTTGTAGCGGTGTCACCTGACGTACGCATGGTGATAGTGCGTCTGGGAGTCATCTCGAAGTGCGTCTATCTGGGCTTAACATGGCAACTCGATCAAGTCAGGGTTCTCTCAATGAGGCAAACTTGAACGCGGCTGCCGCTCTCGCATACAGGGACAAACTTGCAAGGCAAGAGCACCCGTCCGAGGTGATCGGGGGATATGTTTCTCCTGCCTCTACTGCCTCGCCAGGGACCAGCCCGCTGATCCGACAAGTCAAAGAGTCTGGGCCGTCCGGACTACGGAGCGAGAGTATCTACGACTATGGCCCTGTAAGCGATCTCTCACCCGTGCGCTTGTATTGATTCCTCACACACACCCAAGCTCTCGCAGGTCCCGGAAAACAATGAGATTGTAGCGACTCGCCGTGGAAGCATACAAGCTCAAGAGCCTCTTCCTCACATTTATGTTCAGAACCCTCTTGAGTCACAAAGTCCGTACCGCACACCTCCCTCTGAGGCTCGGGCATCCTCTGTGCAGCCGGCGCTTCAACAGCATCACTACTCGTCCGGTGGCAGTTTCACACCCCAACCTGGCTTTCTACACTCTTGCGAACCACCTTTCGTCTCCGGGCCCGGATCTGTGCAACCGGATTCCTCGTACCAGCAACAGCAATCAAGCCAGTTGCAATACCCGCCCGAAGGGACCTTCCAAGGAGTGCCGACTACCATGGGTGTACCACACGCCAACATATCGAGATATACATCGCCTGCGAACGAGTACACCTACGCTCCCGGTCACGGGCAAGAACCATTCACATCCTTTACGTGAGCTGGTCGAGGAGGTTAGTCGAAAAATTCTGCTCATTGTTCAAGCCGTGCTTGGTTTCCCCGCTATTTATTGTATCTCGTGACGCCCTGTTTCTCCTTTGGGCAAATTATCTGGTGGATGTTCTGGTACTATACTCATCTCCCTTTTTATTATCATGTTCCATCTCATCTCTTGTTATCTCCATCTTGGTCAATAATTCCCTCTTCGTTGGCATCTATATCCCCCTTGTACTACTCCCGTTGGTTTTTCTCTTTCGTTTGTGCTAAAATGGTCCAACACACGCTGTCCGTTAGACGCGCTTGTGTTATCGACCACCCTTTCCTCGATAGTTCCTGCTTGTCTATTCATCCCGAGACTCGTTTTTCTGTGCTATCGGACCTCTCTCGCTGACTCATTCGATCTCTCCATCATATCTTTTTCTCTTATCCCGCCGTAAAGTAGGGCCCGTAAACTCTCGTTACTTCTCCTTTTCTCGCTGTTACATCTCTCATTGCGAATCTTTTTGCCCTATCCTATCCTATCCACGTTCAATCTTTCGCTTTGCTCCCGTTCTTTCCTCGTCTTCCTGCTCTACTTATTTTCGAGAAGCTACTCGCCCGTCCTAATATGTACCTAGCGTAATGCATCCGGTATTTTTGTGTGTGGATGGAGTGTAATCATCTGTTTGTTTGGTTTTTTTTCTGTGTGGCTCGCAGGTGAGAAGGCTCGGAGCCAACTCGGAGCTAAATGTATGACATTTTGACAGAACAAGGGTCGATGGCGCGCGTGATATCGCGTGTGTCAACTTTTTTTTTTTTTTGTAGACTCGGGGACGTTGTCCTGGATTCATGCTTCGTGCCCAGCGGCGGTGCGATGAAATCGCTCCCACCCCGGTGACTCCATTTGAAAAAGGTTTAGGAACGACCGGATCATGGGACGGGTTCGCCAAATGAATTGAATTGAAATCGTGTGTACATAAAGGTGGTGTGTTTCAAACGTTCGCCGCCGCGTGAGTCTCGACAAAAAAAAATTGACAGACACATCTTTGTAGAGGAGCTGCCAATGATCCCCGCTGTGCAACCCCCACTGGGGAGAGATCTGAGTTGATAATCAGATCGGCGTTCAATGCCCGCCCGAGCGTACACACAAGCCAAGTCTGTTTGTGAACTGTTTCAGCTTGTGTGATATGATCCACGTCGATGCGGCGGTATATGTATTGACGGCCCGTCAGCCAATGGCGTATCTGTCATTTGTATATGAGTGACATGTACGGCGACCAACATAAAGGTTCTCAGAAGATCTGCCCGTACTACGAGCTTTCTGAAGACTCTCTCGTCATTCGCACTCGCTGTACATTCCCTTTCGAAAAATCCGCCGCCGCCGTCGTTGCCAATGACTGTATTGGCAAAAGAAAATCGTGTCTGTCGATTGACGGTGGAGAAGACATTTTGGAAATAATATAATTATAAAAATAACAATAATAAAAATAAAAATGGGTTCGGCGTTTGCGACAACGTTCCCACCCGACGACAAGCTTTTGCTCATTGTCTGATTGTATTGATCGACTCCGGAGTTATTCGACTCACCCCCTTCTTTTTTTTTGTCTTTGGCTCATGCTTGGAGACTCCTAGTCCAGGGTGTGCCATCATGGTGGGGCCTCAAGGCCCGTACCCAAAGTAACAGCCGCTTCAGGGAGGAACGACTCGACCCCACGGGTATACCGTAGTAATCCACGTCAGTCGGTTAAAATAAACGATTGAATTGAGATCCCCCAGTGACTCTGTGACACACCCGATCTACACATACGTGAACGGGAAAAACGAAAAAAAGTCCCTATATCCCCGACCAAACGACGAATGACATGAGAAAAGAAAAAGGAAAGGAAAGAAAGAAGAAAAGAAAGAATGCAATGGCAAGTCCGTCTCGCGGTCATGTCTCGTTTTCGGGCAACTTGGAAGGCGTTCTGGAACTGCGTTTGGAAAAGGATACCCACCCCAGTGGTCCTGGGTAAACGATTCGATGACGACGCAATGGTCACCGGACGGGAACGCTTCCCGCGATCCGAAGGATATTCTGTGGCGTTTGCCGTCTTCATTATTATGTACGTGACGATATGGTGGGGTGACCTCGCTGACACACACCGGACCGCTTATCCCATGAGTTAGAGCTTCGTCCCATGTGGTGGAGGAAAGGGTGGTGTCATGATTGGAGGGTGGAAAACCGGCTGAGTGGGTGGTGCTGGAATAGGTATAGGTACAGGTACGGTCGTTGAACCTGGTTCACCCGGGCGTCCTGTGACTTGAGCGTTCCTGTCCATCATGAGACGATGTAACTGTGCGGGGACGGTCCGGACAAGAGTAAGATAAGCGAGTGTAAACAGATCCACCGTGGAAACGTAGAGAGGGAAACGAA
Source organism: Boletus subgraveolens (assembly GCA_038092555.1). Lineage (NCBI taxonomy): Eukaryota > Fungi > Basidiomycota > Agaricomycetes > Boletales > Boletaceae > Boletus > Boletus subgraveolens. The sequence goes on along the minus strand of JBBPQP010000252.1, from coordinate 26,480 downwards.
AAGACAAAGAACCCCGCTTATCAGCGATAAAGAATGTATTTCTAAAAATGTGCTTGGTGGAGCAAGAGACATACCTGTAGACGAATGCCGTGAACTGCATATTTTAGCGATCCGAGCTCTTCATTGATACGCATGTTCTCGTTGGTGAGCGCAATATCGTTACGTCGTGCGAGGGAATCAACGGATGCGGCCACCGTGGCTACGGAGTCTCGCAGACCAACGAGGGAACCCTCGAGGGACGTGCCCAAGTTCAGGGGTGCGACAGGTGTGAGTGGCAACGAGCGCTGTCCAGGGTGTGATTGAAGGTCGAGCAGGCCACCTGACGTGCGAGCATGCACATGACTATGGTTATCGTAAATGACATCAGCAGGGGGGAAAAATGAAGCGAAAGCGTCCCGCTCGGCATCGACGGTATCGGATGGATCAGGAACTGTGGGCACCTGGGCACGCTGGGCAACAGTCCTGGAAACCGAGGGTCCAGCAGAACTATGGAGATTACTGTCCTCGGGAACGTGAGTTCGACGAGCGTCTGCACGGCTTGTTCTCTGCACATCGGATCCATACCAAGGGCCTAAAATGGTTTTGAATGACTGCATCTCGCGTTGCATGACGTGCACGATTCCCTCCAATGCTTGAACCCTTTGCTTGAGGGCAATGTTCTCCGCGGAGAGGTTTGAGACCCGGGCGCCGTGTACAGCGAAGAAGCCCTTTATCGATTCATACGAACACGAGAGGATGTGAAGCTCCGATAGCTCGTGACGCGGACCGATCCAGGAACAGCCATTATCACCATGTGGGCAAGGAACGATGACTTCCGGACACGCAGCAATATGATCTTGCAACTTGGATCGCGCAATTTCAGTCGCGCAAAAGGAACAGGTTGCGGTCTTTGAGGAACATTCCGAATAATGATCCTGGCTTGCCGCAAAAAAACAAAAACGCTTCAGCGATCGACTTGGAATGAAAGGGAATGCGACCCACGGCTAAATCGGAATACTTGACAGAGCTACCGCATCCGTCACATTCAGTTGAACGATGGACACATACGTCTGCATGCTTCCCGCAATCCTTTCTCAAGATGGTCTGGTCGCAGCCCTCTTCAGAACAAGGCACCGTGACGTATTGACACGCATCCTTCATGTGAGATTCTAACAACTGCCGTTGGCATGTGTGCGGACAACCGACGTTCCGGAGAGGACATTCTACAATGAGTTCGTCCACGAGCTGGACACGCGCCCCAGTCAGAAGACGGAATTGCTATGGAAAGAAGAACATAAGACAGACATGTTTCACGATGGGATTCGCCGGTGTCAAATCCTCCAATGAAAGGGCAGAGCGATCAATTGGGCATTGTGGTGAGTGTCTAACTGCTTCCATGACGCAATCGTGACAGAAGGTATGCATGCATGACCTGGTGGTTGTTGGGTTCGTGAACGGAGTGCTGGTGTACGCCGAGGATGTGAATCTGAGATTGAGTAACTCCGTCATTTGCAGGTTGCAACTTACTGGCAGATACAACAGATCTAGACGTGAGTCAGCACATGAGCGGAAATTGCAGCAACAGGATCCCACCAGATTACTGTTCGGGGACTCGACATAGTTCAGCGAAGTCATCGTCGAGTGTGTGCTAGGCAGCGTGTCAAGTTAAGGAGTTAGCCGAGACGGCACTTCAGTTTCCAACAATGGTAATCAGACCCAAGTACTTTTACGTCAACCTCAGATCTACCTTTGATCAAGTTCGGGAGCACAGTGTTTGATCATGGCGATCATGGTATAGGAAAGAGCGCATGTGGCGACTATATACGTTGAAAGACTCAAAGAGTAGGTGGCCCAAGGTAAGATATGCACACCGGTCTATCTCGTCCTTACAACCCTCCCTGCAGTGGCTTGGGCATCTTCTCACCAAAACAGACTAACCCAAACGCGGGGAACACAGCCTCTGGCAATGGAAGAACCACATGGGACGGGAAACTGATCGAACAGGTCAAGAATAAGTTACCGAAGGAGGGTAAGCAAAGTTATTTCTGTACAACCCATGCGTGACTTCTGTGCTACATACACAGCACATACTTACACGCGTGAAAGAAGCAAGGTGGTAAGTTAGGTTTGTGGAGCCAATGAAAAAAACACCGTCCACGTCTATTTCTGTGGCGACCCGGTTCTGTGATGCTTGTGGTGAGACCTACTATGAGAACGGGTACTATAATCGATTTGACAGTACTAATGCTGTAACACTGCACAGAAAGTGGTGAATTTTTTTTACCCTCATCTAGCAATTGAGCTGGCTCTCGCTCGGGCAATCACTTCCTCTAGATCTGAAGTCCACCGGGTCGACAAGTTGAGGTACTGCAACCATTCCAGGATGACCTCATGTGGGGCAGCACGGAACCTATGAAACAGCTAGGGGATACACGCCTTGGTGGGGGAATAGGGCATCAAATTTTGTATGTTCTTACAGCCCGATCTGCAGCATCTGCATAAACCTCGGAACTTTCTCAAAAAAGACCGTTCTCGACTGAAGCTTTGCCCGTCAAATATGAACTGAAGGTGACAACTGAATGATGTCAACAGTCGTGGCGCCCGGCTCATCTGAACAACCAAATCGAGTGCCGTGCAAGAGGACTTTGCACGCGGCGGGAAAACGGTTGAGCCTCTCGATGTTATTTCTGAATGCGAAGCATTGAAGCACCCGGAGAGATCCGGCAACCCAAATTGTTGCGTATGCCCTCTGAGACGCACCTTCTAGCTTAAAGAACCCGCAGGACGACAAGCCTTCGGAGGTGCGATCCGCAAATCTTGATGTGGCAGGCTACCTCATCCCACTTGAAAGGTTTAGCATGTGACGCGTGGGTTCTGCACCGCATAATTCATTTAGTTGTCGTGTGCCATCCAAAGGAGACTATAGTCAATGACCCTGTACGAGCTTCTCCAGAAAAGCGCCAGATGCGATCTGAAACTCGTCTGTCCCGCTACTTATCATCTTCCCACCCTTCTTCGACATTCGACCCTGCGCACGAACGACCTCGGTCATTCGTTTTTCCGCATCGCCCGTACGTTCAGATACGTCCATGTCGCGTGGTTTCTGGCCGCCGGCTGAGCGAGCGGATTTGACAAGCTTGGGTTTGGTGGCCTTGGAGTGGTTGGCTTTCTTGCCGCCGTCGGTGATGGTTTTCGGTGCTTCTCGAAGCGCAAAGGCTTTTGCCAGATGTCCAATGTGCAGATTGCGGACATGGAACATATGTTTTTCATCTGTTGGATGCGTGGAATAAGCCCTCATATGAGAGAGGAAGGCTCTTCGTGCAAGTTCCGAGTCCTAAATTGTCTGCGTGAGACGGAGGATGGTAAAGAAAAACGGATGCTCACTTCTTTCCTTCGCAGCACCCACCGCTCAAACGAGAGCTGTACATCGGTCGCACGGGCTTCGTACTCGGAATTTTTGCCTCCGAAACCCTTGGACAACACACCCTCAACGCTCATTCCCTCTAGTGAGACATTTGCCTTCTGGTCTTCGTCTGATTTATCGACCAGATCTCCTCGCATCTTCCCTTCCACCCACTTTACCCACCCAGATTCGCTTGGGGCGACTATACTCCATGCCTCGCCTCCCTTGCCTGCACGTGCGGTACGTCCGACTCGATGTACGTACTCAGTCGCTCCGCCTTCAGTGGGTAGGTCATACTGGATGACGGCACGTACGAGTGGCAAGTCGAGGCCCCGAGAGGCAACAGATGTACAAAGGAGAACAGAGGAGGACGCGGAAGGTTGTCTACCCTTGCCAGACGTCGTAGACGAGAAGCCGCGAAGGGATGCAAGACGGATTGGTGTAGGGAGGGAACCGTGAAGCCGATAGATGTGGGTGTCGGGGAGAAGAGGTGATTGAACCGACACTTTTTCGCCCTTCTTAAGACCTTCATCGCCCGAGGAGAGTTCACTACCATCGGATTTTTCACCATCGGTATCAGAGTCCCCTGGTTCAGATTCTCCGTCTCCCATCTTCGAGCCGCCCAACAATCGCCAGTGGAAATCAACAGAATCTGTGCAGCTAAGGAATACAATGATTTTCGAACCTTTCCTTGCTTGATTTTGTGCAAGGATGGAACGTAGGAGGGCAACGAGTGCGACTAGTCGTAACTTTAGTGGTACAACGACGTACTTCTGGGCAAGTTGAGCGGGTGGAGTGAAATTTTCAGACGACGAAGCTAGCGAAGAGACATTCTGTTGATGTGAAAGTTGTCCTTTCTCGGTATCAAACGCTTTGATCATGATAGGGTTCACCAGTGCTGTTCCCGCCAATTTCTGGACGTCCTCTCGAATCGTTGCAGAGCAAAGTATGGTCCGTCTTCTGCGCTGCCAATCCCAACCTCCAACTTCAAGGCTTTTTCCCTCGTTGACAGCCTGGACGGCTAATTTCTGACGTCCATCCAGTCCTTGGATGATACCCTTGATTGTTTCCTCGAAGCCAAGTTCCATCAGCCGATCCGCTTCGTCGAGTACCAACCACCTGCATTTTCCGACATTGAACGAGGATGTATTCTGCAAGTGATCAAGCAACCGTCCCGGTGTCGACACAAGTATCGGAATACCTTTCCTCAAGCGCGCTTTTTCGTGGGCCCGGGTTGCTCCACCGGAGAGCAAGCCTGAGACAAGCCAGCGTGTATATCGTGTCGACGACTCGGTATCGTCGGTTTCGCCATCGGGTCGGAGTTTGAGTTTGAGGAGGGATTCAAGGACGTCTGAAATCTGTTTTGCGAGTTCGCGGGTAGGAGCGATTATAACGGCGAGTGTACCTATGGATCGATCGATATAGGAGTGGGTGCTCAAGGGAAAGAGGTCATGGATGATGGGGAGGAGGAATGACAAGGTCTTTCCCGACCCCGTCTGGGATTGTATGAACACGTCTCGTTCTGCCATGTCTTCCGAGGGAGGATTAGTAAACACTGGAAGGGCAGCTCGTTGAATGGACGTGGGTTTCGTCACCCCCATTTTGGACTCTAGATGAGAAACCAGAAGTGGGTGGAGTCCGAGTTCCGAAAACCCGGAGGAGGACGCAAGAGGTGCGTTACTGGGCTGGGAAGAGGTTTTGAGAACAGACTCGCGCTCTGGGGCGTCAATTTTTGGGTTGTACGAGAATAAGGACGATATGATTTGTGTCGGGGGCTTGGGCGGGCCAGCATGCCGATCAACTGTGGGGATAGCACTTCGATCTGCAAGCTCGTTCCGCCGGGGTCGCTTTGCTGGCCGAGGAGAGTCGGCTTCATCCGCGTCGGAGCCATCATCTAAAGCTTGTGCTTGAGAGATCTGACGCGTAGACCCCTTTGCCTTCCGCTTCTGCGCTCGTTTGGTCTTTAACCTGGCAACCTCTTGAGGGTGATGCTTTTGGTGATGCTTTGCAATGTGCTTACCTGTCGGTCCATCGGCCGGATTTCTTGCTGGAGATATGCTTCGCTGTGACCGGAGCGTCGGTGGCAATGTTTAGGACGAGCCCATCGTCCATCCCTTTTTCCTCGCTTCTCGATAAGTCTGGGTACGTTGGCTTCTAGTAGGGTGGGTTCTCCGAGATGCATCTTCGAAAATGTAGTAGTTGGATTGAAAAGGAAGTTTGTTCGCACGCACATTGTATAGATTTGAGCCACGTCTACATTTCTCACTCCAAGAACACCTTGAATTACTGATCCGACTGTCATGTTTGGTCGCATCTCTCTCGCGTTTATTATAGTATCCATCGCTGCCTTTTTCTGCGCGCAGTCTGCAGACGCCGCAAAAGGCCCAAAGATCACGCACAAGGTCTACTTTGACATTAAGCATGGCGACAAGGAATTGGGACGAGGTGAGTGTCGTATGAGAGTATCAAGCAACATTGAGAAGCTCAAAGATATCTCCTGCAAGTTGTGATGGGTCTGTACGGTGGTGTATGTGTTCCCTTCTTTCTCGGGCTTTTGGAGTGGTTCTCAACCTGGAGAGCAATTCACAGACTGTTCCAAAGACCGTCGAAAATTTCCGCGCCTTGGCGACTGGTCAGGACAAGACGGGCAGCGAGCTTGGTTATGGCTACAAGGGCTCCAAGTTCCACCGTGTCATCAAAAACTTTATGTGAGTCCTTCTCGTTTTCATCGCACCTACAGCTTGATAACATGTTTCCTCCCTCCAGGATCCAGGGTGGTGACTTCAGTAGGTCGAGATTTCGTTTGACAGAGAACGTGTATTCAATCATGTTCTAATGACTACAGCTCGCGGTGACGGCACTGGTGGCAAGGTTTGTACTATTAGGATATCCTGTATTATGTTCTCATTTCTGCCGCTCAGTCTATCTACGGTGACAAGTTCAAGGATGAGAACTTGTGAGTTAGATGCATTCCTTGATCCCTTTCTTATTCAAACACTCCATCAGCAAACTCAAGCACACTGGTCCTGGCACGCTTTCCATGGCTAACGCAGGCAAGGACACGAACGGTATACTGGCTTCAAACTTATTCCAATGCACTTATATCTGAGAGAATTTTCTTTTAGGCTCACAATTTGTAAGATTTGTGGCTTTTGGGTGGCTTGTAGGCTTAACCGTCATTTAGTTCATCTGCACCGTTGTCACCAGCTGGCTAGACAATAAACATGTAGGTGGCAATACCCTTCCCTTACCGAAGGTTGCTAATCTTCCATTCGTAGGTTGTCTTTGGCAAGGTCCTAGAGGGGATGGATATCATTTACGCGATCGGTGTGTTCCTTTTACCTATGTCGTCCTGACCTGTCATGCTCATTCACCGTGCAGAGAATGTTCCGAAGGGTAGTAATGATCGACCGCTGGAGGACGTTATCATCTATGATTCTGGAGAGGTTTGTCTGAGTAGCCAAAATTGATATCACTTACTGACGAGTTTCTGCAGTTGCCCGTGGAGTTGGCTGTTGATGGACAAGGAAACGAGGTACCACTTCGCGCTGAGCTATAGTTCAGGCGCCCATGTTCTTCGTTGGCATGTCATGTCAATAATAAAATTATCTGTTGTTTGTCCAACAGGATCTCGAGGATGAGCCTACTCTTACTGAAGCGACTGCTGCCACTGCCGAAGCTACTCCCGTAACGCCATCCCTGACGGACGCTGCCCCCGCTGCGTCAGCCGTGATTTTGCCCATTGAGGACGCAACGGCTGAGGAGACTGTTGGCTTTTCGCCGCCACCGTACCTCAGGTACGCTGGCATTGTCCTTTTCATATTCACCGTGCCTTGTGTCGTGTACCTTTGCGGAGGACCACGATTGACATTGTTGCGTCGTCTCATTCGCAAATCACGGGCCAGGGGCTACAGCCGCGTCGGCGTCGACGACGACCTGGAGAAGTAGTAGATACCTTGAGTCACTGAAGTTGAATTTACCAATTGCACCTCATTCCTTTGACACTGTCGTTAATCAACTAGTTAATCCCTATGTACAACCGATTCACACTGCATCAACTTTCGGCCAGTCTCCTTGACATCATGAGTAGTGCATCCGAATCCATCATGCAAACGATGCTCCCCGAGCTCGCAACTACACGAGACCTGGCAATAAGGGTCTTCGCCGAACCTTGTAAACTCTAACCTTTGGTCCCGGCTTCATGAAGACTGTCGCCGGGGCCGCTCTCATTTCCTGCTAGATGCATAAACATTGAACAAAACCATATCCTCCGACTTTCCACGCCATTTCATGCAACAAACCACTGCGATTACGATCAAATGGACCCCCTCGAGTTCTTTGTCCTCTACAGGAGCTTCTCTGAATTTGCCGTGCGTTTCAAGGTGGATTTGAAGACTTTGGGGTGCACCGGTGATCAGTCAGTGAAATGTAGATGGATCCAAGTCGCCTCGCTTGCAGTGTGTCAGTGTGGCTTCCTCAGATCCGACGAATGGCTGAGATTGGCTCGGTACGAAATTAAAGATGAACGATACCGCACAGGCGATCCAACGATACGAAGTCGGTATCAAGTGTGGGACTAGATATCATGAGGCATGTGTCGAGGAATTGGTAGCATCATCAATGCATCATTCCTTGAAGGGGTTGCCGGTCGGAGTAGGTATCTGAACCCAAAAGAGTAGTGTACACTCGACTACATAATTGTGTACATTGTGTACCCTCTAAGCTCTAACCCTCAAGTTTGAATTTGGTCGACCTATTGACCAATCTACCCCTATTACATAGAATGACGATACTACCGCTCACCCGAGTTCATTCCGTTATCAATTGTGTGCTTATATATCCTTCTGCTTTTCTTTGTACATTGCTAGAACGACTCATTCGTCACCGTTCACGGCGGTGCAGACAGATTGAAACACAAGGTCGTCGACGCTCACACGGAAAGGAAGATGGGTGGCAACAACATCAACCGTCACCGCGAATCTCTATTGTTCTTTCCTTACGTATCTCTCCCCCGACATTTGCGCAAAGGTCTCCCTCCTAGAGAGGCTCTTCAGGAGATTTTGAAGGCACTCCAACTTCAAGGCCTGTACGCGGAGGGGCGATGGACGTACGAAGAGACATTCTCGAACAGAACACCTGAAGATGCAGTAGCGCAATTCTTTCAAACGGTAAGATACTCAAAGAAATCATTGCGCCGTGGGTGATGGTTAACCCCGGAAGAAATAGATTCAGGAGGTAGCCTGCGACTGGGCCAACACTGAATCGAACTCCATAACCACCTCCTGGCGCGACCATTCCCTTCCTCTCATTGAAAACCTACGCAAGCCCGACGTTATTCTTGTTCCCGTAGGGTCCAAATCCGACATTACATTCGAAGATGTCTTGACCTACTGCGAGCTCAAGGAGTCCTTCTCTGACCACTTCCAAAAAGAGGCTCTGAAGCAGCTGACCGAGATTGCTGGCTACGCCTCTGCATGCCAGCTCAACCGCCGTTTCTACATCGCTTCATCCCTCTGCAAGAGAAAATTCACACTGGCTGCCTTTATCCGAGGCTCCACCGTCATCTCTGAGCCAACGGACATCGATTTCAACCCCATCCACTTCCTATCGGCTGTATTAGGGCTCAGCGGAGCCTCCGCCGCGTGGTGTGGTCTCGACTTTTCCATGGCCCCCGGTCCATCCAATACCTACAAGCTGAGCAGAGGCTTCTGCAAGTTCACGAAGGTGACGTTAGGGACGACGCTTCTTCACGCAGCAACCGACATGCACGGCAAAGGGACCAAAGTACCCCTTTGCGAAGTATGGGAACGCTTTGGAGTCCCACCGAAAACCTACCCCATCAAAATGTCTTGGATGCCTACGATCATTCCTGGTAGCGCTGCCAAATTTTTCAACGACATCGATATCGCGAAACTCATGGCCGAACGTGCCCCTCATTTTCCCACCCTCCAAGGCCTGCAGAAGCGCATCTTCGGGAAGGACGACGAATACCAGATCTTCTCAGACTGTCTGGTGTCCCCCACGGACAAAGACACACCGACTTGGGATTACGTGAAACACTGGCCAGGCATCACGATCGTCCTACACGATGAATGCGACACACCGGTAGCCCCTTGTCCCTGCCCCGACCCCGCACTTTGGGCAACGGGCTATTATCCGGACGATTATGAGCCTCCCATGCAGCAGGACACCACAAGGAATATCTTGGACAGGTTCAATGTCCCAGTACGGATAGACGGAAGGAAGGTGGATGACAAATGGGAACCGCAGGATGAGCACGCAGTCTTTACACCCCCTCTGTTGTTCGGAGAGACTCGGGAGCTTATGTGGGTTTTGTACCGCTCGTGTGGAACTTCGATCGTTTGGTTCTCTTGCAGGCGCGAGTTAGTGAATGGGTTGTTGGGTGCACTGGCAGGTGAGCTGTCCTCTGCTCCATCGGTCACTAATACTGATTGTTCGACAGGTCACTTCAACGCCCTTATGCTGCAAATACTACATTGCGACATCAGCGATGCCAACCTCATGTATAAGGTCAAAGATGCGTCCCCTGAAGTCGTTGTTCCTGATTGGCCTCGGAGGGAAGGAGCGTACCCCAAGCGCCCGGGCATGTTAGGGGATTGGGGATATGCAGCAGACCTTGTGGGAAATCCGATAATACGACGAATTACAGTGAGTGCATGCTGAATGTTTACATTCACATAAATCTAGATTAAGTTTGATCATGCAGGGTACTTTTCCTTACATGGCTACCGATTTCCTGTCCCCAGAGACGAAGCCTTTGGGTCACACTATTCACCACGACCTGGAATCCTTCTTTTGGGTTCTTTGGGTCGTGTGTGTTAACATGAACGGGCCATTTTATACGCCTCGCCGCTGGCAAGATGAGAAAGGCGGTTCAAAGAAGAACCCTGCACAGTCCCCAAACGCTGGTACTGCTGCAGCGACCAATTCTTCTATTCTCACCGATGCTTCTGTGTCCGGTGTGTCTGGCGTCTCTTACCTTTCCACGATCTCCAACAACCTTGCTACCACTACGGAAGTCGGGGACTCCTTGACTCACATTGCATCACCTTGCACCGCTATCACCGACCCATCGTCACGGACTCGTGCGCCCCTCACTACCCCTAATCCAGAGCAGGAGCTGTTTCAACCACCGGCATCTCCATTGCAAAGACAGGACACTTTCCGGGAGCAACCATGGCGTGAACCGGAAATCATTAATGTCACCACCTGCCTTCCGTTGGGTGAGGAAGAACCTGAGAAGCATGCTCCGCCGATTTGGGCCACCCCTGGACGGCACAACCTAGGTCTCCTAGATGTTTTCCGTTCGAAGCGCACCATCCCTGAAACTTTGTTTCTCGATTGTATTTCTCCCTACTTCCGTCAATCAGGCCCCGGATTCCTCGAGGGATTGAAGACTCTCCACACCTACTTTGTCAAGATGCAGGGCCCGGGAGGGGACAACCTGAAGCAGGAAAGGGGAGAAATCACGCATGAGAAATTCTGCGAAATCTTGAAGAACATGCGCGACAGTATTCCGGCTGACATAGATCGGACGTCAGACAGCGACATTAAGAATGCACGAGCGCGTTACAAGGGGCTCGCTGAAGCCGGAGGAGGTCATGGAATTGCAATCTCGGTCCTGGACTCTCAGCAGCACACATCACGTCGCCCCAAACGTCCCGCTGAAGAGCAGAACGATGGCGAGATGCCGAAGAAAAAGTCTTTCAAGGCGATATGAATGTGTAATCGCGAAATCACTAGTTGTTGATTTCGCAGCACCTTGCCGGTGGTCCTTCTCTCGCCCATCCCGCCGCCGTTGGAATGTTCTCCCCATTCTCTCCTGGACACTTTTGTTCCTTCCGTTTCCATGTCACGTCCCGCGTTTTACCGTCTGCCCACGATGTGTTCTGGTAGTGTGTCTGAACCGTTTTGATCTTTCCACTATCCACTGATCACCCACTACCTATTTCCTTCCTGCCATTACTTGACAAACGTAATATATATCTAATATAATAAGCAGCATCGCAACACAGCTTTGTGCACTTAGCAGTATACATGCGTGAATGTGTTTACATTCAAAATAGCCAAAAAAAGTAAATGCCGCCGACGAGTTTCGAACTCGCGCTGGATCCGCCTTTGGCAGAACGTCACTTCGAGTGACACTCAAGCTCACTACCCTACAGGGGATGTAGTCTATTAGTATTTGTACTTCAAGATGGCGATCTAAGCGATCTGTGAGACAACTCTGACTTTGTGGTAGTGCTGAAAGGGGCAAATGCGACAGAGTTTCTGTATGCAAGCGCAACGTTGGAACCTGAAAAGCGGCGTCTGCGCAGATCATCCCTCACCCGATGGATGGCCTTGCGGCCAAAAATAAATAAACGCCTCAGACGAGTTTCGAACTCGTGCCGCCCACATTTGGCAGAACATCATCTCAAGTGACGCTCAAGCTGACCACCCTACAGGGGGATGTAGATGCTCTTGATAGCTATTAGTATGTGTACTCTAAGACAGCAATCTAAGTGATGTGCAAGACAACTCCGACGTCGTGATGGTGGACAAGGGGCAAATGCTGACAGAGCTTTCGTGTACAAGCATGATGTCAGAGCCTGAAAAGCAGTGTCCGTGCCAATCGTCAACGGATGCCTTGCAACCAAAAAAATTAATGTCGCAGACGAGTTTCGAACTCGCGCCGTCCACTTTTGGCAGAACGTCATTTCAAGTGACGCTCAAGCTGACTATCCTACAGGGGGATGTAGATCCTCATAATCTATTAGTATGTATACAGTCATTCTCCACTGCAATGTGCAGGTAGGATCATCTAGATTATTGAACCATGCATCATGGCACAACTGGATTATTCGCAGTTCAAGACGTGCAGCTGTGGAAGTGTGTCAAGTTGATTAAGATTGAAATGTCATACACACGGGGCCACGACTGGCGTCCCGAATAGACAATGGCTTGTAAACTATACTAACGTTTGGTTGTTGTGTCGGCGTCTAAGTCAGGTAGCCCACGTCGTCTACGCCTCGCTGCGTTCGCAAGTCTACCGCCGGCATAAGTGCAACGCCTCAAGAGGAAAATTGTCCAATACCCATGATATGGAAGTGGGCCTTCTTAAGTGACGTAGTCGAGATAACCCTCGAATACGCGGTTGGGTTCCGGAACATTCGGACCGGATCACGTGAGATATAGCTGCGTGTATTTGGCGTGGTCACCGACGCAGCTCAAAGTCAAGACATGACGATGAGCATCAATGCCCGACAAGCCGCACTCATAACGCTCACCCTCGTTCTCTTCCTCGGCACCGTCTACTCCGTCAAGAACAGCACCTATCTCGACACCTCCAACCCCCTCCTCACCCACCTTCCCCACCCCCTCCACAAATCCGACTACTTCGCCAACAAATCAAACCTCCTCAACGTCTGGTTCATCAAACGTGCCTGGGGATGGACCTCCTTTGCCTTTCTCTTCCTCTGGCTCACCAGCCCGCGCCGCACCCAAACTCTCACCCGCGTGTTCCAATGGATCCTCGCCTCGTTGGCCTGGCTCGCGTTCACGAGCTGGTTCTTTGGACCTGCACTCATCGAGCGGTTCATCCTGCTCTCAGGGGGTGAATGCACCGTCGCACTTCCCTCCGGCGCCTCCTTTACCATCCCACACGAATACTGTCTCTCCAAAGTCCATCTCTCGCCTCTCACACATCCGAGCTTGTTTGCAGCCCCGTTGATTCTCCCCGAGACACCCTGGAGCACAGTGCCCAGGTTACGAAGGGGGCATGATGTATCGGGACACGTGTTTTTGTTGACGATGTCGATCTTGTTTCTTGCGGATCAGTTGAGACCGTCGTTGCGTGCCATGTCGTGGCCGCGGATGCATACGTGGGCGGTGATGGCGACGTTGGGTCTCGTCGCTATTTGGTTGTTTGCGCTGGGGACGACGAGCGTGTATTTCCATACGCCGTTGGAGAAATTGACGGGGTATCGTGAGTTGGCGTGTCGCGTTGCGTGTTCGTGTGATGGGTTGCTAACCTTCGTGTTTCAACAGTGTTAGGGTTGGCAGGATACAGTATAACGCTTTTAACGCGTTTGCTTTGATGTTATGCACGATGCGATGGTGGTGGACGACAACAAGGCACGTCATGTAGCGAGTCGTGTAGACCGTTAGAGATTGGTGTATCCTCAACAACGCGAAATGACAGCGATGGTAATATTTAGTCACTGGTGTAACTTAATGCGCTGGATCATAAAGTCCAAGTCCAAGCACAAACTAAATCCTTATCCCATGCAAACCCACACTCAACACTCTCAAACCTTTGGCAAAAACCCACTTTCCCTCCACGCTCCAACCCACTTGGCCACCAACCCCTCCCCCGCCATCGGCGCCTCCCTCAACCACCGACTCACCCCCACCGTCCTCGCCACAGCCAATCCCGCCCTCGTCTTTGTCCCCTCCGTCGTCGCACCATATTTGCCCTCATAAAACGTCAACAACTTGCGGCTCGGATTCCGCCGTTCGTCCGGACCGCTCGCGCGAAGGGCCTTGAGCCAGTCCTGCCGTGGGACGGGTTTAAAGTCGAGTTGCGCAGCGTGGAGCGCGGTGAGGATCGTGGACCAGGGAATGCGGAATGGATGGAGGACGTGATAGACGGGGCAATCGCCAGGCGTGGTCGTGGACGTGGGCAGGTCGACGAGCTCGATGATGCTTTTGGCTGCGTAGTCGACGGGGAGCCACGAGACGTGTTCGTCCAGTTCGGGAAGGATCCCGATCGTGTCGGCACACTGTTGTTTGAAATTGGTCAGGTTAGAGGACATGAGCGAGTGAGATTGAAGCGAAATGCTGACCTTGAAGATGAGCGAAATCCCTTCGGATTCGTTCCAGATCCCGTTCGTCGTATCGCCTACCATCTGACCGATACCTGTTGAAGAGAACGACCCGTGTGTATCATCATCGTGAAATCTCTTTCATCTAGGGCCAGGTACGTACGTAGAACCGCAGTGTACATCGGCGTCGTACGCGCTGCAATCTGACATAGCTTCTCTGTGACCCACTTTGATTGTGCACTTGAAATATACAACGGTGCAAAAAAAGAAAGAAAAAGTCAGAGTCTGGTACATGCGAGGCGATAAAAAACGGAAAATGGAAAAAAAGACATACTATCCAATCTCCTGCGCGATCGCCGGATTATCCGTTACTGCCTCAGGCACCAATTCTGGTCCAGGCCAATTCGCCACCGCACTGATGGACGAGGCAAAGAAGAACTTGGTAGGCTGGGAACGTGGCGAGGAGAGTGCAAGCTGCATCAGATTCGCCGCTCCGCGAATGTGCGTTTCGAAACTGTGGTAAAAAAAAAAGGGATTGGGGTGAGCGAAAATGCGAAAATGCGACGATTCACGTATCGATGAATGTCGCGTGCGTGTGCGTCACACGTACGAGTAACGTACCTAGAGATGCCCAAGTTGAAATTGACCGCCCAGGCGTTCTGGAAGAGGGGGAAGGGCAAAAAAGAAAAGTGAAGCAAATGACGGGAGCAAGATAAGACAGATACAAACGTACGTGGATGATCACCGTCGCTCTATTTGCGATCTCGTGGTACCGTCCGTCGTCGAGACCTAACCGGACCGCGGGCAAGTCTGCTGCGAGCGCCACGACGCGTTCGGTTGCCCTTGTCTCCGCGCCCAAGAACCGCGTCAACAGTTTTCGCGTCTTCATCGATGCCGCAAGCCGGTCTGCCGCGTCTGCGTCGTCTTTGGCACGACAGAGACAATAAACTGTCTCCACAGTCGGATCGGCGAGGAGCTCGTCGAGAATGTAGGACCCAAGGGAGCCTGTAGCGCCCGTCAAGACGACCTAAAACGAAACAAGTGTGACAACGACAGTGAACACGCCACGAGGTCAGATGTCGAAGGGGGGGAAAAGGAGGCTACGACGTGACATACCACTTTCCTAGAGGTGTCGGTGGCATGGCTGTTCGTCCCGCGGGCGTACGCTTTGACTGGGTACGTGAAGTGGCTGTATTTGTTGACCAACTCGAGCATGAGCTCTTGTGGGCTGGTTTGCAAGGCGTCGGCGTCTTTTCCAGAGGAGAGCACTACGATGAACTTTGACAGCCTTTGAAGGGAAAACAGTAAGTAACTATCACGGTAAACTAGATGCCTACGCACTTGGTGATGGAAGGATGTTCAAAGACGGCATTCACAGACAGCTTCTCTCCACCTAGATCAATCTCCTAAAGAAAAAAAAGCTCTCATAAATCCCAAATCACACGGAATGAAAATTCCAGCAAGGACACAAACGCACGCACCCTCTGAATGGCATTCCTAATGCGCGTCGACTGCAGCGAATCAAGCCCAAAGTCAAACAAGTCCGTATCATCTTCAAGCTCATCAATTGGCCGTTCGATCGTCCTCCCAATCACCTCTCTCACGACCTCCCTTGCCTCCTCCTCACCTTCCACGCGCCTCTTCCCCTCCGACCCCACTTCCCCCTCGATGCGCCTATACACTTCCTCGATCACTTTCTCAAACTCTTTATACACTTTGGGCCTCAAAATACTCCCCTTGTCCGCCCTCGGAATTTGTGTCCCGTATGGAAGAAACACGAGTGCCTCTGTCGAGAGTTGGGAATGCGACGGCGCATCAGCGTTGGCGAGGGCAATGACCGAGGCAACACGGCGGATGAATTCGTCGTGTGAGCAGTACTGGGCGGCTTCAGTGGGGAGGATGAGGGCGCCAATTTGGGTACGGCCGGTGCCGAAGACGACGGCGTCAGCAATGTAAGGAGAGGAACGGAGGGTGAGTTCGATCGGGACAGGGTTGGCTTTCTCGCCGTTGACCTGTTTGGTTTTGAGGGAGTGAATCGGGGTTGGGAAGGGAAGGGAGGAGGAAACATACCATGACAAGGGTATCGTCTATCCGGCCAATGTACTTGTACGTATCGGGGATTGTAGGATGTTTGATGAAGAGGTCTTTGGTTGCATAAGACCCGTCTGGTTGGTTAGACATTACCTACTAGACGCTCAGCGTGCAAGATGAAGAGAGTGCATGCCTAAGACATGCCTTGGTGTGCCATCCGTTCAACACGTAGAGCTCATAGGTGTCACAGCCGCGGGGTTCGAAGCGCATATATTCGTGTACGCCAGTGTGCACGTAGGGGCCCTTTGCGCGAACCCAGTTCCATGCCTTGTCGGCGTCGAAATCGCGGAAGGACGTCATGAGCTGACCCATCTCGGCTGAAGAGCACCTCGTAAAACCTGGAACAAAAAGTGCAAAGGGGAAAGGACGCACTGAGCCCATAATGACCCACCAAAGGAACGCCTTCCGAGACGAGAAAGTCACCCAACTCGTCTGGACAAGGGCTCCCTCCAAACATGACCAGCTTGAGGCGTCTAAGGACTTGAAGACCCTCTGGAGTCTCAGCGAGTAATTTGAGGGCAAAGGGGACGCCATAAAATCCCTGTATGTCTGGTGCTTGCGAAAGCAGCTTGATAATGTTTGCAGACGTGAGCGGAATGGACGCCGTTGGGAACAAGTAGAGCGGTTTCGCAGCATACCACGCTCGGAGTAAGTTCGAGTGTCCGTGACCCTGGGAGACGAGTTCAAGCTCAGGACGTCAAGTCGAGGAGGAAGGAAGTAGACGAACGTGGTACAAGGGCAACGTCGTGAGACTGGTGAGGCCAAAGTTCATCTTGAGGTTTCCGACGGCTGCCTTGTTGGTCGCGATGATCGGCTTTGGGAAGCCAGTGGAACCGCTCGAGTGGATGATGGTGACGGGGAGGAGGAACTCGACGTCGGGGCTGAGAGGCGGGTCCCAGCGGGTCTTGTCTGGGTGTACGGCGCGCGCATCAGGTCCGAATACGTCGGAGGGAGGTTGGTGGATGATTGATACTGACGACGTGTCAGCGAGGTGGGCAAGCGCGGCAGTGGCAGAAGAGAGCAGCGTATCCTGTACAATAATGTGGGAAGCATGGGTGACGGTCAAGAGGTGTGCAATCGCAGGCGGCGAGTTGTTCGGGGAGAGAAAGAGGACGCCTGAGGAATAGAGTTAGAAACTGTCTCGCGCAGAGGAGTGGAGACGGACGAACAGTAGCCCATTCGATACAAGGTCATTTCCGTGATGACATAGTCGATGTTGCTCACGCCCAACAGGCCAACGGTGAGCCTACTCGTTGCATCGCCCTTTGGGCGACCAGGGAGGACACCGGTGTCTCTGAGATGGTTGGCGAGGAGAGAGGCGGCTGCATCGAGCTCAGCGGTGGTGTACTTTGTGTACTGGAATACGGGTGAACTGGGGCGTGTCAGGGGAGAGCTGGGAGAAACGTACGACGAAGTTCTTGTCCGGGATGCCAAGGATTTGGAGGTCGGGGTGGTCGCGGACTGTCTGTGCGATGAGCTGGTTCAAGGAGAGAATGTCTGGCATGACGGCGGAGGTGGGCCGCCATGATGCTCGGTGGGATAAATATCAGTCCAACGAGTGAGAGATCATAAGACCGGTCACACCGGGCCGAACCACTCACATTCTTACTTTTGCACCAATTACTGACATGTCTCGCGAGTCGCCAGGTCAGATGCCCGCTCGTCCTCGTCGACGTTCGGTCCTATTCGGACCTCCTCGACGCCAGTGGCTGACAGACAATGTCAGCCGCCTTTGCCCATAAAAGTGAGTCAGGCCGCCCGCCTCACTTTTCCTACCCCAGTTCGACATGCAATTCTTTCGGCTCCTCCACCGTCGGACAAAGTCAGAGTCGGACGTCTTCACCTTGCTACTCCAGCCAGGCTCGGCGGGGGTCACCGCCCCCGTCTTCGTCCCTCTGCAAGGGTCTCTCCCCTCGTTCGACCCCACCCGCGAGCTCTACGCCTTGACCGACTCGGTTCAAAGTTCAATGGATTCGACGGACCCCACGGGCAAGCTCAACGCCAGGATAATCGAATTGGAAGCGCAGCTCGTTCATCTCCAGGACGAACGCTCCATCCTCGAACAAGACCTCGCCGATTATCGCGCGGACCTCCTCAACACCCGCACAGAGCTCTACTCCGAGATGCTCCACAGTGCGCGCCACCAACAACGGGCCATGGATGACTTTAGGACAATCCAGAAGCTCGAGGCGAGACATCAGGGATTTTACACCATGTTGGTCGATATTGGTATACCTCGCTCGACCGTCGACGTGATTTGTCAAGTCATTCAGTCACGAAACGGATCCCCGGACGATATCCTTGTGGACGCTATCAAGAACGCCTCGAATGACAATACCACCCTCTTGGCTAGGCTCAGGCCCGTCGTCACGGACGAACGTACTCCCGAGCACTACCAATCTGCGCTCAACCTGACGTTGAGCATTCGCAGGGAACTCAAGTCTCAGAAGAAAAGGTCCAAGTTTTGGAAGAGACTCGCTCAAGAAGACGATCGACATGCAAGCTCCATTACACCCTCCCCCTCGGATATTTCATCCATTCGTCAAGACATTTCTCCGGAGAGGCAGGGTGCATTGGACGCCCTCATCGCTCGCCGTCGTACAGCCAAGTGTTCAGAGAATACAGAAGGTGACGTTTTCGGGGGTAAGTCAAGAGAATCGGCCCTAGATACGTTAGCTAGTTCTCTCGCATCTCGTCCGCGTCGCTCTATTCAGGACGACCTAAGACTCTCCTCGTCGTTCTCCTCGTCTTCCACTTCTGCTTCGACGACATATCTCTCTTACCTTTCAAGCCTTTCTCGGATTCCCAGGGATTCTATCACTGAGACACCAACTATACAATCGCGTCCCCCATCCACCCTGTCTACTTCTCTCCGCCGTTCCTCCAGAAGTTCCTCCCAGTCCATCGTTCTCGGCAGCATAAACATGAATGTCTCGCGACCTTACGTCGACCCCACAGTTGCAGAAGAAACAGAGCAGCACACGAACCCCGAAACCGGTCCCGTATCTATGGTAACCCACAGCCAGGATCTCCCTCAGGTTCGTATTCCATTCATCCTCCCTATGCTTCATCTTTCACTAGTGCATTTCATTTCATTTCACCTTCCTTTCTAGAACGTCAGACGTGCATCTCAAGGCTATGCACACCGTCGCATGTCATCAACAACCTCGAGGCGCTCGGTACCCACACGCACGACCCGCTCTTCCTTCCGTCTCTCCGCGTTTTCGCCCATCCGGGCGTGTCGTCCCACCGATCCACCGACGGCGCCCGACTCGGACATCTCAGGGAACGCGACTATCGACGCACCGGCGTTCCACACACCCGACATCATGATGCGTCTGTCCGATCTCGCGACGAGCACTGACGCCGATACGCCTGGGTCGAGCGAGATGACGAGTAACGAGGACACCCCGTTTAACGACACGCGTGCGCTTCCCAAGTACGGTGTCGATACGCCCTTCTCGCCGGTGGACTTGGAGACGCGCGTGGCATCGACGCCGTCGGACGGGTTTGTTGCCTGTAAACCTCTATGTGGGAACACATGCGCGCACGACACGCGGTTTTTGAAGCACATGGATTGTTCTATGTCGATGACGATGTCGGTGTCTACGTCCGTGTCTGCGTCCGCATCAGAGTCGAGCGCACATGCACGAGATGGACACGAACGCGAAGACAACAACGCACGTACGGACACGAGGACTGGGACCATCTCCCTGGGCGAATCCAATGACTCCCTCTTCACCACATCGGCATCAGGCTCTGCATCCTCCTCGCTCACCGCGAACGATACGTCTGTGCCTACGACGCCTCCTACCCCCAGCCCCAGCCCCATTCCGAGCCCGAGCCTCTGCACGACCCCACCCAGTGGTGGCACTGGCATTGGCACGGGCACCGGTACGCCGTCCGTCCGACGCAGCATGCTTCCGGTACTCGCGAAACATCTCAAACGGCTCTCGTTCTCGGGGACGTCCCCCGAACGAGAACGCCTCGTGGACAAGCTGCGTGGGTTGCGTTCGTTGTCCAGGTCAAGGTCAAGGTCGCGGCCCAGGTCGGAGTCGGGGTCCCCGCTTGCCAGCTCTGTGTGGCGGGGTTCACCTGCCCGGTCCACGTCGAGTAGAAGCGAGAGCCTCGAGCTCAATCTCAGCGCGAGCCTGAGCCCGAGTTCGAGCCCAAGTCCGAGTCCCGTCAAGGGGTCTGGGATCCCGGTGTTGCAGAGAAGGATGACGATTCGTGCGCGGAGAACGTCGGTGAGGAAAGTCTAGTGGGTGCACTTTTTTCTTGTTTACAATGGATCTCGAAGAGACGAGCGGTTCTGTGCATAGTGATCGATGCATTTTTATTTATTTTGTTTTTGTTGTACATATGTGCGGTATATATTTCATGTTTTATTTCGGATTTTGCTCAATGCTTCGTATTCCCAGCACTCTGAATGGATGCACGCGTTACGCCCTTGCATGAGGCTGTGGCGGCCCCTTTCTCGTTCTTGCTCGTCATTTATTTCGTCATGTTGTACACACACTAGCACGCGGTATATCAGGAGCCTTGCCTTTCCTCGATGTCTGGTATCCTAGCACTCAATACACAACCTGAACAAGGCCTCACAACACACCCTCACCTTTTCACTCCGCCTCCTTCGCCTCCCTCACGAGGTTGAAGCTCGTCTCGCCCTCCCGTTTCACAGCCACATACTTTTCCGTCACGATCGCCGTAATCAACTCCGCGGGGGTGACGTCAAAACTCGGATTATACACTCCGCCTTCGGTCTCTCCGACCGCGCTGGGCGTGATGAGCACTTGAGCTTGGACTTTGTCGCCGGAGGCGTCGTAGGTGGGGGGGTAGAGGGCACCGCGGACGAGGCAGGCTTCAAGCGGGGGTCGCTGCTCGATCGGGATACTGTGTGCGGAGGAGTTAAGATGGCGGGATGGTGGGGGGTGACGGTACTCACCCTGAACCGTCGGTGGTGGAGAGATCGACGGTGCTCGTGGGTGCGACGACGATGAACGCGATCTTGTGTCTCGCTGCTAATACGGCGGCGTTGTACGTCCCGATCTATTGTCGATTTGAGATGGATGAGATGTGGGCAATGGGTCGGGGATTCGCGGGAGGAGATCTGGGACACTTACCTTGTTAGCGGTGTCACCGTTCCTTGTGATGCGATCGGCGCCGACAACTGCATGAGGGCTTATGCTTCTGTACGGGCGCGAGCGAGATCTAGATGAGTGGGGACGTACCGACAGCGTGAATGGGTTTGTGTTGGAAGAGCGAGCCGACCATGGTATCGCAGATCATGGTGGAGGGGATGGCGAGCGTGTGGAGCTCCAGGGCGGTCAATCTACATACACACCAGTGAGTTCATCGGGGGGACATTTTATGGAAGGATGGTCACCGAGATCCTTGGTGATACGGGGCTGTTTGTGTGTAATATGCCCTCTCGAGGAGTCCCTGTTCATGTAGATATGTAATGAATCCAAGTGCAGTCCCGTAACCCTGCAGATCAAGCACACTCAACACGCGATCTCACGGAAATACGTCGAGAATCAACCACGCACAGACGTGGCAAGTGAGCCAGTGTTACAGACGGTGAGGACGTTCAGGTACTTTCCCGACCCTCCGATCCGGTTATGCAGCCAGTCGCCGCCCAACTTGGACATGGCGATGTTTTGGGCCTTGTCCTCGCCTGCGATTAGCTTGGCCTCTGCGATGAGGTCTTTCGCGACCGCGATCGCGGCATCTGGGTCTGGCGTCCGCGGCTCGGGCTGTTGCTGGTGTGCAGTGACGGCTTTGGAGAGGAATTTGGCGAGTCGACGTGTGGCTGCGCCGAGATTGACGGCGGTGGGTCTGGCAGTGAAGAGGTAATCGAGCTGCGGGGCGATATAGGCCTCGAGCAGGGACGGGGAGGCGATAAAGTCGGGACGGGGTGTCGCCTGTATGGCTCTAGAGAGGGACGTCGCGATCGAGAGCGATGCAAGGGATCCGATTGCAGGTGCGCCACGGATCTGCACAGTGATCAGCGAGCAGACGGTAAAGGCGAGAAGGACGAACTTTCATCGACTTGATGGCGTCGTGTGCCTGCTCTATGGATTCGATTTGGACATACTGTATTGTATGTGGGAGGAGGAGCTGGTTTACGATGTCGATCTTGTCTTGTTCGAGTGTTCGGATGGATCTGAGTGTGTCCATGGTCAAGCTTGCCACGTGGTTATCAGTTGGAACCGAACTCGCCCGAAAAGGAAAGGTCAGTGTAAAATCACATGCGAGTGAATGGCCGGTGATGGGTCCTTATAATAACGGGGGAATGCGCTCCACACCCCTTCCCCACTGTGGATCATGATTGACCATCTCCTCGGCCGTCCAAGTCCCTCCTGGAAACGCACTCAGGTATGTCTCTTCCTCCAACCTCACACCTGCTTACCCCACACCCAGGTCTTCCTCGTCTTCTTCTTCTGGATTTGGAGACTCGCCAACGGAAACCCCGGCGGACCTCGTGTCTTGTGGCTCAGACAGCTGAACAGAAAGCTCCGTATGTGCATTCATCCAGCATTCCTTCATTCCTAACTCTCGCCCGACAGAACGCTTCTCGCCATGGCAAATCATCGTCAGTACCCTCACCACCGTGTATGCGCTCAAAAATCTCGACAGGATTCTGGGCCTTGGTTGTAAGCGCAACCCTTCTATCTCGTAATCGGGAATGAACGTCACCGAATTCTCTTCTTCTTAGCCCCTGAGCCGTTGGCTCAACTCGTGGGTTCAGCCACCCTATCCGTTGCATCATGCTTTCTCATTCCCGCTTAGTATTCACCTTCATATTACCGTGCAACTTGGATTGCAACAGGCCTCGATGCTGGTTTTTCGACTGCCATGTCTATTCGCCCGAAATGGCTCAAGGATATCTGCTCTATATTGTTCTCAATCTACTACATCGTTTACGCAAACGAGGCTGACGAAAAGGTCCGGCGGCCCTGTTCTTTATCTCTACATTTACTCGGCTCATATGTATATGGCTAGCTCCGGCGATTCAGGGCCGTGCCCACCGTTGAAATGTTGCGAGTAACATGGGAGAAGACAACAAATCCATATGTAATCCTTATCGTCCGTCCGAGGAGCCCCTGACTTGGTACTCACCCATTTTTGTCAGCTTCGATTGATAGCCCAGAGTCCAGTCATGTCACTTTACCGAAAGATCCTTCTGCCACGTCCTACTACTTCAACATGTGATCGTCCAATCACAGCCCACATTTACTTTGCGCCGCCTGCACCTCAGCTTCATAACACCACGGATCTCATCCTCGATTTCCCTGGTGGGGGCTTCGTGGCGATGTCACCGGACCATCATGATGAACGACTGCGCACCTGGGCCCTTAAAACAGGCAAACCTGTGCTCGCCGTTGACTATGGAAAGGCTCCCGAATGTAATAGACTACTTTACATTCATCTCACGGGACGCTTATACATGCCTTCTCTTCTTTAGACCCTTATCCATTCGCAATGGACGAGTGTTTTGATCTTTACCGACTTCTCGCGGAAACGTCCGGCAGATGTATCGGCATGTCTGGTAAGAAGTTGAATGTAATCCTGTCCGGGGACTCGGCGTAAGTCTTTCAATCTTGCACGGCTGTTAACTACCCCGTTCACACACGTGCACTACGTTCAACAGTGGGGCTACGCTCGTCGTGGGTGTCATGGTCAAGATTTTACAATACAATGCTGCCCTCCCCCCCGGAGAGGCCAGGCTTCCTGCACCGCTGTCTCTCGTGCTCAATTATGCCGCCCTGGACTTTAACTTCACCTCTTGGATGTCGCCAGATAATCTTCGAGTCCTGCGAACCGAACAATCCACGGGGGATCTCCCTGGCATGCACGAATTGGCATCGCAGAAGAATCACCTGCACCATATCAGCCCGTTGAGCATGGTTGGCGACCAACGCATGCGCGCCAAACGTTTGAAGAGGCGCAAAAGCTGGAAAGATGCACTGCAAGACCTAGTGGGAAAGTCAGAGGGCCTGCCTTCGAAACAACAACATCATATGGAAATGAAGCGCAAATCGTCGGTGAAATCGTTCGAGGTGCCATACGATGACCATGAGTCTTGGGCGGACTCTGAGAGTGAAGAGGGGGAAATGAAACCTGTGAGAGAGGAGGATCGTCCAATCGAGGAGCGTGTACGTTTTGTGTACAAGGATGCCTCCTCGGACAAGGATGGATTCCACCGAGTGCTTGAGAAGCAGCAGGAGCAACTGTCAGCGGCTGTCACACAAGCGAACCTCAAGGCCACCACGCTTGTCACTGGAGGGCATAACGGCAAAGGTATCGGCAAAAACCGCGAATCCATTGGCACAAGGCTAACCATGACGAGCCGCACTGGATATTTCCAGGATCGTATTGTTTCTCCAAGTATGGTAAGTTTGTGAATACACCGCATCCGGATCAGTCGTTTGTTGTGCGTAATGAGTTCTCACTCGACTGGACAGATGCGTGCTATGGCCATTTTGTACATTGGACCGCATCGAAACCCTGACTTTGCAACCGATTACTTCATCTCTCCCACCCTGACGCCGTCGTCGCTCCTCGCGCAGTTCCCACCCCTGCTGATGCAATGCGGTGAAAGGGACCCGTTCGTGGACGACACTGTGATCTTTGCTGGGCGAGTACGGGAAGCCAAGCGGGCTCGCAAAGCTGAGCTTGACCTTGCACTGATAGGCAAGAGTGCAAAGTTCGGCGAGGGCCTGCGTATGACGGAGGTCCATTTGGACGCAGAAGACGATGTTGCAAGAATGACTGCGGAGCGAGACCAACTTGCGCGCGAAACGGAGGATGATTGGGTGCAAATGGTGCTATTTTCGGATTGGAGCCATGGTTACCTACAGATGATGACGCTTATGAGTGAAGCCAAGGCGGTGGTGGAGGATCTTGCGGATTGGATAGAGGACGCGTTTGTGAGACATTCGGGCAAAGAAGAGAGGACGAGCAAAGTGCTGGAATCGATGGACGCGGGAAGGACGAAGAAGAAACGGGAGACGAGGCGAAATTCGCCTCAGACTTCTCGCTCGCCAACGAAACGACCGATTTGCCACGGACTGTCGACGGAGAATAGCGACGCTGATGGGGATGGGAAAGTGGACGCGAGTCCGTTCGCGTCCGGGACGGAGACGGACGACTCGGGGATCACGTTCGTCGCACGAAAGCGGGGTGGGAGTGGGACGCCGATGACTCAGTCTGATGAGCGGTCTGATGTGATAGAGATGAAACAAGGGCATTCGTCGCCGTTGCTGTTGAGCGAGGCGAGCGACGCACGGGAGAGCGCGACTGGTACGCCACGGGCGGGGAATGGGAAGACGGGGCAGCGTATCACAGAGACGGAGCTGATGCGCCGGCGCCGGCTGCTTGATGCACACATATTTGAGGGATAGACCGAGTAGGGACGGGGATGTACGTTAAGGTAGTGCACGCCGGAGATGACGTGGGTGACACTGCATTCGGTGCTGAGCAAGCAAGCCGGATTCGGCAGGTGGGGCGGTGCTGCGGCGCTGCATGCTAAATGGAGACACAGCCACGTCGGTCGGTCGGATGCAGCGTCGAGCACGCAAAGAACGAGCACGAGCGAGATCAGCGTCCGCGCCGGCAACTCCTCGTCTTCCGTGTGTACCTCGTCTGGCCGCGGCTGTGTCTCCACCCACATTCTCAAAAAGGTTCTAGCAGTGGTGCGCCTTTGCACTCCAAAAAAGACCCGGACGTTCTCTACAGAACGCTCATTATTTCACATCAAAAAGAAGCTTTCCTTTCCCTCGCCTAAATAATAAAAAGGGCCCACTCAAAGCCATGGACCGTGATCCTGCAACTCAAACACGGGTTCAGTGGCAAAATCCAATCACACAGACACAGCAACGCCAGCCTGCCATCGACCCTGCCGTCAGCCACGAGTTCCAATCCTATAACCATCATAACAACGACACCGAGAATCTATCCTACCCTCCCCAGCTCGCAAACATGCCGCAGCAGTCCCCTCCTCACGCCCACGCTCAGCCGCCCTCCTTCCCCCCCGGCGCTGGTCCCAACGATCCCACCGAACAGCATGCCCACTATCCCCCCGGTCATGCTTACAGGCGCAGTCACAGCAACTCGCCTTTCCGTCATACATCCCACCCATCGCCCTACCCGATCCCCGCCCCCCCCGCGGAGCGCCC